>PITA01006404.1:0-100291 GCA_004023965.1 Spilogale gracilis | reverse complement strand
GTCAAATAAATAAAATCTTAAAAAAAAAAAAAAAAAAGAAATAAGCCAAGTAGAGAAAGTCAAGTATCACATGGTTTCACTTACTTGTAGTGCATGAGGGGTAACCTGGAGGACAGTGGGAGAAGGAAAGTAAATGGGAAGTAGGGTAATCCAGGGAAAGAAATGAAACAACAGAGACTCTGGACACAGAAACAAACTGAGGGACTTGGAGGGAGGGAGGTGGAGGGATGGGAGAGCCTGGTGGTGGGTACTGGGGACACCTGTTGCGTGGAGCACTGGGTGTGGGGAATGGGGAATGAATCTTGGAACACGAAAAAAAAATTTAAGTAAAAACAACAAAAAGAATTCTGTCCAAAAAAAAATATCTATCTATCTATCTATCTATCTATCTATCTATCTATCTATCTATATCGCTAAAAAAAAAAAAAAAAAACAAACAAACATGGAGCTATTCAACCCCCAGTCAGTGAGAAACATGGGAAATTAGTTTACATGTAAATGGAATATGTATGGGAAACAGAGGCTGAGCAAGCCATTCCAGTGTACTGAAAGTGGTTTAAATGTTCTTGCTGTAGTAGATTTTTTTACTGTAAGATATAAATGTATACCTCTTTATTTGATTGCTCATTAATGCTTTCTTTATTTTAGAGTAATTCCTTTTGGCAACAATGAGTTAAAAGCTCATGATAATTAACAATTAAGTACTGAATTTCTGTTTACTCACACGGTCTAGGATGACTGTGTAACAATTTCCTAGCATCTGTGTCTATGTGATACAACTATTTGCAAATAACTTATTTATTTTAGTCTTATAATTGGATAATTGTTGCAAACAGCATATCCTAGTACAAAGAAATGAGTTTTTGACCTACCATTTAAATAGTAAGAAGTTCTATTTTAAAATAAATAAGCCAGAGGGAATAATTATGGCTTTTATATAACTTAGAGCAAGTGTTACTTTAAATAAACAAAGACCAGGGTAGAGGCAAAATAAGATTCCATATCTAAAAATAAACAAGCAAAATATTAAAGAATTTCAGGGAGAAAGTAATTGTCCATTGGCCAAGTAGACCTCAAAATAGGAAAAGTATAATCCAGTTATGAATACACCCTCCTAGCTCATTAGTACAGAGAATGGATCCTCCAAAGTCTGAGTAAAATTTCCCAGTAGCGTGCACTGACTTAACTTTGAGAGTTTGGACTCATATGGCAAGACTGATTGGTTTGTTTAATTCCATATCAAAGTTCCTTCTCTTTGATTCTTTTTATACTCATGGTTGTGTTATGATAACCTATCCTGAGACTTATAATTCATCAATCCTTTGGTGAAATTATTGAAATGATTCCAATTTATAATAAAAATCTTATAGCTGAAGTTAAACAAAGAAAAAGAAGTAAAAAGCCTTCTTGATCTCTCATGTATATACCCACCAGATGGGTGAGATATCTTTAAACCAAAATCTGACATATTAGTATTTCTGACTTATGTTTCTTAAATCTGAAAAATAAATTCATGACCATACTTTAAAACTATCTTTGCAGTGTTCACAGAGACTATCTCCATTACAATATTATTTCTGAATTTTTTATTTGCTGCCATGGGCTGTTCACATTTTCTATATCCATTTATTAGTTTCAGACAGCTTACTTCAATACATTGAAGTGATTCTATAAAAAAAAAAAAAAAATTCTGTAGTCATGATGTCTAGACTTCATGTTACCCAAAATTTTTTGAAAAGTGAAAAAAGGAAAAATATAGAATTTTTCTTTAGGAATGACATTAAAGATACAGATTGGCTTTTATGTGCTACCTGGTCAATGTTTTCATGCCTCAGTGTTAAGATGTCAAAACCATTTACCAGAGTTAGCTCAGAATTCTCCTAGATTCTGACCGAATTGACCTTTAAAATTCTTTCCTTTACTGAGTTATTCTCTGATCATAGGCAGAGCTACTACCCAGTCAAGTGCTATACTTCAGAATAGGTGTAAGATATTCAAGGCCCTGAGTATGATTTAAAGAACAGCCATGTCTTCATTGGCACATCAACTTTTCCTCTCAGAAGCCCAACCTTTGCTTTATCCATATTATATTTCATGGTTATCATTGCCATAACACCTTTTTCCTTATTATAAACTCTCTTGTTATTTTATGGGTTATTTTTTTCAGCTTGTCTGGAAAAAACACATCTTTCAGTGGATCCAGTAATCCTTTTTCTCCAGACTTACAGTTGAATAGCTGTTACTCCTAACAGAATGATTCCAGGTCAGAGTGATTCCACCATCAATTCATTATCCCCTACCTGTGCTGAGACTTCCACTGGGCTCATTCTTGGGTCCCCTACCTCTGTCATTCTTAACTTCTCATCAGGGATTCTATCCCTGGCTATCACTTGAACTGCTGCCTACAAATAGATTCCTTAAATTTGTATCTCCTACTCAGACTTATCTTCCCAGCACTGAATTGACATACTGAACTGCTTAAGACAGTGTCTCAATGGTCGTCTATGCAAATGAACCTACAGTTGCCTCTGTCAAGCAATAAAGTACTTTTTTTTTCTATTTCAGACAAAGGCGGCACAGTCTATCTAGTTACAATAATCAAAATTTGGGAATCCTCCTTAGTAATTCTTTTAATCAATAAATCCAGTTATAAGAATATATCTATATCTGTAACTATCATCTTCACCTTCTTACACCACCATTCCCACTCTAGTTTAAGGTGCCAACATAGCTCAGATGGACCACTGTAAATAGTCTCTTAACCAGTCCAGCCTCTACTTTGGCACCCTTTAAACTGTTCTCACTTCATGCAGATAGAGTATTAGATTCCAAATGAAAATCTGGGGCATCTGGCTGACTCAGTAGGCAAAACTTGCAACTCTTGATCTCACAGTTGTGAATTCAAGACCCATGTTGGGTGTAGAAACTACCCAAATGCAAACCTGATCATTGAAGTAACCTGCTTAAACACTTCAATAACTTCCCATTGTTCTTAGGAGAAAGGTCAAAATCCCATAACCTGATTTCCAATGGGCTGTGTAGTGTGAGCTTCATGTATTTTCTAGAATCATCTCAAATATCTGCTTTCTTATTGGCCAATAATCTATCCTTTCTCTGCCAAGAATCCCTTGGCTTAACCCTTTATATTTTCTGTTTTCTCTCATTTATGTGCCCTTTCTTTCCCTATTTATTCAAATAATTACAACTCATTCCTCTGTACTTTAGCTCAAGTATCAATTCCCTGAGGTCTTTCCCTGATCACCCTGACTGGCTCTAATTCCTCACTACAAGCTTTCATAGCCCCAGATAATTCTTTTCATCACAATTACTAATCTTACTAATTGACTTTGGTGTGTCTCACCACTAGACTAAGAGCTCCACAGCATCAGGATATATGTCTGTTTTATATAGCACTGATTTGTATCCCTAGTCTTTAACATAGTATTTAGTTAACATGTCACAAGGTGTGTGTATATCTGTGTGTGTGTCTATGTGTGTGTGTGTGTGTGTGTGTGTGTGTGTGTGTAGATGAAGCAGAGATTGGTGAAGCTAAAGGCAAAGATGGAATAAGAATTAATCTTTATGATTTGAAGCCTTAATACGAGATCCTCTCTTTTTTCCTTATCATCGTTATCATCGTTATCATTGTCATCACCCACTAATAGTTACTGAATGTTTGCCATGTGCCAGGCACTAACCTAAGGGCTTTACACTCATTAATCAATGCATTATCTCATTTGTCCCACTTTTCTTAGGAGAAATTGAATCTCATCAAAGGGAAGACATCAAGGTGGGGCTGTAAATTCAAATCCAAACTTGTCTGATTCCTGGAGCCTGAGGTTGTATTCTCTCTCAATCCCAGAGACCTAATATAACTTGCCTTCTCTTGGGAACTGCCTCTAGGTTTACCCATGAAATCAGTGAATGTTTAATCATCACTCTGATCCCATGAGCTAGGACTTTTGTTTAACACTTCTTATTTTTCACTTTTATTGTAGGAGAATTATTTATGACTTATCTTCTTCTTTAAAGCCATTACCATGTCTTGTTCCTTTCTGTATCATCACACAGTGCCTAGAATAGGGATTTAAACAAGACAGATGGTCAAAAATATTAAAATATTATATAACTGTGCTTATTGAACTGAGGTTGGGTGTGGAAAATTATGATTATTAAAGAAATTCATATTCCTGGGGTCAATTACCAGAAAACTGTTCTTGAATCAGAATGAGATAAAGTGATAAAGCATAGGCAACATGTTTTTGTAAAGGTCCTCATGTGATCCTAAGCATAGACCATCTGGAGGACTCCCTGCAATTTGACAGGACTTTACCATCCTTGAAAGTTGGGCCTCTAGCATCAGCTCCATAACATGAGGCTACCAAGTGGACCTATGAATGTGCTCCTAGGTCGTGAATCACTACGCTGTCATCAAGTTCTGTATTCTAGAAACTAGGTCAGAGAAGCACCTGAGGACCTTTCTACTTCTGAGTCTAACATATTTGGTTTCTACTGGTTAAGTTACTCCCTGTGATATTTGTGAATTAAGAGTCCTGTACTTCAAATCAGAGATAGATCTAAAGATCATTTAAGATTTTATTAATATAATCCTTAATCATATCTTCAAAGTCTCTTTTACCTTGTAAAGCAAAATATTCAGATTCTGGGAGTTAGGACATGGACATCTTTATTCTATCTCAAATAGTATCTCAATTACAGACTCTCTGATGTCTGAAATCTCAAATAAAACACAAGAAAATCTAGTTTTCAAATTACTGCATTCAGTAATCTTTAAAAATGCATATAGATAAGGTAGATAGAAAGATAGACATAAATGATGATGTGATATTTTGATTTTACCATAAAAACACATATCCTTGGTCTTTATCCCTGTTTCTGGCACAGAGCTTCTAAATACCTTGAAATTTCTTAAGCAATGAGAAATTTCCTAAGCGATCTTATAAAATTTCTTGATTGATATGCATGAAAGATCCCTTGCCACCACACCTGGATTTATAATGGGATGCCTTTTGTAAAGCACCTAAGGATAGGGGCTGGTTGCTAAGGGAACCAATCGTGTACTTTGGAGGATTAGAAATTTCAGCCCACCTTCCTGACCTAAGGGGGTGGGGGGGGGCATGTTGGAGGTTGAATCAGTCACCAATGGCTAATGATTTAACCAATCACGCCTAGTTAGTAAAGCATCCATAGAAACCCAGAGCATAGATTGGAATGCTTCAGGATCAGTGAACACATAGAGATTGGGGGACAATAGTGTTCTCAGAGAGCATGGAAGCTAAGCACCTTTCCCACATACTTTGTCCTGTGCATCTCTTTCATCTGAACATTCCCAAGTTATATCCTTTTATAACAAACCTTTAACCTAGTAAGTAAAATGTTTATCTGAGTTCTGTGAGCCACTCTAACAAATTAGTGAATGAGGATCATTGGAACCTCTGATCTATAGTGAGCCAGTCAGAAGTACAGAAACACTGGATTTGCACCTGGTGTCTGAAGGGGCAGGGAGGGAGGCGGTCTTGTAGGAATGAGTCCTCAACCTGTGATATTAGATGCTATGTCCAGGTAGATAGTGTCAGAATTGAGTTGAGTGTAGGACACCCAGCTGGTGTCCAATAAGTGCTTGATGATGTAGGGAAAAAACCTCCGTACGTTGGAATTGATTGCAGAGTTTTAGACAGATAGATACACACATACACACACATACACACACATATATATACACACACAGGATTTACAAATTGCCCAGACCAACCTGAACTAATGAATCACATAGGGTCCTAAGAGTGTAGAAAAGTCTCGATCAAGATAATAAAAAATTGCACTTGAGACTTAAGAAGCCTCATGAGAGTTTCTCTCTGTGCAATGTACTTCTCCTCACCAAGACAGGGTCTCCTAACTCCATACATTTACACTCTAATTTCATAACACTAGGAAAACTACCTTTTAGACACTTGATTTTTACTATCTAAAGCCCGGCTTTTTAAAGAACAGGTGTAGGGGACAGAAACTTATTTCCTTATTTGTCAAGTAACTAAAGCTCATTCACAAGAAATCCAGAGTCATTAAGAAAAAACTTTTTCTTTTTAAATTTTGCATCCTTAATTGGCTGTGACTAGAATTTTACACTTGAGCTTGTATTTTCCCATTTGTTTTTGTTTCTTTTTTAATCAAGGGTGGATATGAAAGACCTGGATCTCACCAGACTCAAAATCTCTATAAATATTCTTCCTTTTCTCCCTTAATTTCAGTTTTATTTTCCTTATTTTTTAGAAGAAAAGAAAGATTTTGAGAAATTGTAAGGCAGGGTTATCCTCTAGTCTTTATATAAATTTTAGGAACGTAAGTTCTTAAAGAAGGCAATTCATGTCTTGAAATTCAGACTCAACAACATGCACCAATGCTCACTGAAGTTGACTTGATTTAACTAAAATAAGAAACTATTTATTTGCTTGGTTACTTATCTATTTTATTATAAGAGACAGAGCTTGAGGTTTCTATTTTTTATTTTCCTTTTTCCAGACCAAAGCGTGCTATGGACATTTACAGAAGAGCCTCTGAAAAGCAGAGTATCCATCATTCTGACATGTTCTAAAGCAAAGACTGTATTCTGGTATACATGTAAAGATCAGCTTTCCTATAAGAGTTAACATTTCTATAATGTTTCTTGCTCGAAGAGTATGCTTATTAAATTAATAACAGAGAGTAATCACATTTTAAACCAGTCAATTTTCTTATCTGTCTTCATCAGTGAAGCCACTGTTTCGCTTCCCCACCCCCTCATACAACCCCACCACCTTATGTTTACTTATTTGGGTCCAGCATTAATGCCAACTGATACCTAACTTCTATTCTTACAGTGACTGAAAATGCAAACTAAACCCCATCTTTCACAAACTGGTGACTGAAGAAGTTTTTATTGGAAATCCCTAAAATATGTAGTTTATTCTGCATTTGGAATCTCCTGTGGTTAGCAATATGGATATAAGGGAAAGGATTCTTATAATGAACTGTATTTGAATCATTGTTTTTGTATGATAATTTTTATTAAGCAAAATTCATTGGAAAAGAAATATCAGGTGGGTTTGTATATAAGCATGCTTGCTTTTGCCGATCTGTTCCAAATGGCTTCTCTTTCAAATCATTGATTGTCTTTTAAAATATTATTGTGTTTTCAAAGAACGAACAAAGCCTTTCCTTCCCTAATCAGGACATTCAGTACCTATTTTATTTACCCACAACTCTAGGATTTATAAATATGTGCTAGGAATTCATTGCATTTAACTGAACTTTGAACTCCCACTTAAAATATTCCGATCTTTGGAAAATGTGATTTTTTTTCAGGGAATTCTATTAATAAAACATCACTTGAAATTCTTCTAAGTACAAGAAAAATATTCATCATTTTCATATTCATATGTAAAAAAAAATTAAATATCAGGACAACAAAATAAAAAGAGGTCTTGCTGTTAATAACCAATCCCTTTGCCCCTGGTCACCTGGAAGAGCATAGGCTATGGCATAAGCCAGCCATGGGCACTTTGAAGTTGAGTTGAACAGAAGGCATCATGAAAAATTAGTTTTCACAAAGACATTCATGCACTACTAAGAATGTCCAAGCCATGCACAATAGACTGTTGGAAGTCTGTTACAGAATGCACCACATATTGGTTTCCTCTAAAGGTACATAACAGTTCAGATATCCATTCTTCCAAAGAAGAGAATAACATGTCACAAAGTGCTAGCAAGATAAGTTTTTGTTGATTTGCTTTTTTGGCAAATTATGATTGCACATAACAATAAATTATGATTGCATATAAGATATTACTCTTTTCCTAGGGAAGAAATCCACCAACTCAACTTACTACAATCTACTAAGGTTTAGGACCAACTTTTTTTTTTTAAGATTTTATTTATTTATTGACAGAGAGAAACACAGCTAGAGAGGGAACACAAGCAGGGGGAGTGAGAAAGGAAGAAACAGGCCTTTTGCTCAATCCCCGGACTCCAGGATTATGACCTGAGCTGAAGGCAGAGGCTTAACGACTGAGCCACCCAGGCTCCCCTAGGACCAATTTTTTCAGGTATAACATGGGAATGAATATTAATTAGTCATAAAGTATTAGTTAAATCTTGATATGATATTTCACATGATAACTCAAGCCTTTCATTGTTTCTATTATTGTTTGGATGATTTGATTGTTTCTTGTGTTTTGTGCAGCTACATCTAGGACTTTTGAGATATCTATCCCTACAAAGACAGTAATAACATAATTCAAATCTGGCATTGTTGGTTACCTTACATTTAAACAAGGGAATAGAGATGGTGCCAAAACTTGTCAGTGATATATATGGTACACAGGACTGTTGTTATGCATTTTATTTTTTTTCTTATCACTCAAATGAAACATAATCCAAGAACAATCACCAAGTGTGAGATATGACACAAAAATATTTGTTTGATTATTTATTTGTATTTAACCTAGTTGAATAACAGTGTAAACACCAGTGCTCACTAGAATACCAACTAGTAGCTTCCTGAGATCGGATGTGATATGTGTCGAGCATTAACCAAGCAGTATTTTTTTGACTTGTACACTAAAACCTAATAGTATTTATAAGTTTTTCTTTATTAAATATAGGTTAGTCAGGAGTTTCACTCTTGATTATTACTGACAGAGAGCAGTTTCCAGGCAGTTTCAGATTTTCCAGAGCACCATGGGAAAAAAATTCAGTAACAAGAAAGTTATCAACTGATTTGATCAAAATCCAACCATGGATCAGTGACAAGAATTAAAAACAAAGCAAAACATCAAACTTATTAGTTTTCAGTCTTATAAAATATAAACACAATTATTATCTCAATAATATGAAGACTAAGATAAAACTGTAATCTGTCCATTTTGGATGATGAAAAAAATATCAAAAGTCAATGGAATTTACCAATTTTAGAGGTTAGAATCAGAGGCTAATCATGATAATTCCTTGAAATTAGTTATTAAAATGAACTGCTGCCTCTTACACCACAAATTATAAAGTCTTTTTTTAACTTATTAGGAATATCACCAGAAGGAATTAAAGCATCTGAGTTTAAGATTTAAAAGCTAAATCCTTTTCTTTTAGGGATGCAAAATAGAAATTGGAATAATCATTTTCCTCTTCTAAAAGTATGTTATTGTGAATATGATGACAGTTGCTGAATGTATGCCAGTATTTTTTTTTTTTTTTGGTGTAACATAAATACATGCCCTTTTAAATAAAGACATAGTCCCACTTTAAGAGATTCACTTGAGAGGCACAAACCACCTGGTTCATGTATCCTCTCAATATGGATTAGGAAGATGTTTCAAAATGTTTATTTAACACCTGCCACGGGAAGAACTGCACCAAATTTAAACAGGCAAGGAAAATTATTCAAGGCTATTGCAAAAGGGGAAGGAGGCCAGAACTCAGTTTGAGCTCAACTCCATGAAAATAAAGTGCTCAAGGATTTTTAGATGTTTGGGTGGAGGTGGAGACAGAGGAAATTATGTATGATCACTATTAGGCTTTACCTAAAGGAAAAGTAACTTTTTCTCTTATTTTCATGACAAGCAAGAGGTGATTTTATGACTTGGAGCAAGAGGTCCACTGAGGCTCCTACCCTCATACAGAGATGGGGGACAGAGACTGGGAGACAAGAGACTGTTACCTTACTGATTATATTTCAATAGGTTGGTTCCCAGATCCTTGAGAAAGGCAGTCCAGAGTTAAACAACTGGTAAGATGCTTTAAAAAAGATTCCCATCTCAAAGGGACAGAAAAATAATTTGCAGTGACAAGTTTTCTAAAGAAAATGCTCTAATGAAAGGGTGGTTAGGGGTCTAGAGGCAAAAAGAAATTTGGTCAAGCTGAAGGAAATGTTCAGGACATCTAGGTCACATCTCAACTTCAAAAAAATAAAACAAAACAACAACATTAGGTTCACACTTTCTTAGAAACTTTCTTGCAAAGAGAATATCCAAGCAGCTGGAAAAAGAGGTTTAGGCTCACTATTTTTTGTTGCGTTGTCTAAAATTCTATAACCAAACTTGTATTTTCTAAGGGGAAAGGCTTTGCATCCAGGGGAAGGACAAACATAAAGAAGAGGGTGGGTTGGCATGAACTTGGGCTGGAAATGGATGATTTGGGTCAAGCCTTAAAAGTAAGTATGGACTAGGTAAGGTCTCAGTGGAGAGCACAGCACCTAGAGGCTGAGGTTCATTTTTCAGGCAATTACTCTGAGGTATGGAGAAGTTCACTGAGCTGCAGCTGGGTTAATTGTGTTGCAGGTTAAATTGAACAGGAGTCAAAAGGTGGAAATCTAAACAAGAGAGGAAAATGGCTGATAGTAAGCCTTTTACTGTTTCCTCAAAACTGTAGATCTCTACCTATATGTATACATTTCTTTAAACATTTCCAATTTTAAAATCAGCTATTCCAATAGGTAGCAACTTCTCTAGACTTTTTCCCTAGTAAGTAAACAAGGGCTTGAATTCTCTAGTCTTCTCAAAGAATGGCGAATTGTCAACTTTTTTGTTTTAAGATTTTCTTTATTTATTTGAGAGAGAAAGAGTGAATGAGCAAGTGAGAAAGAGCCAAAGGGGTGGGGGGAGGAGGCAGAGGGAGAGAGAGAAGCAGACTCCCCAATGAGGAGGGAGCCCAACTCGGGGCTCGATCGCAGGACCCTGGAAACATGGCCTGAGCCAAAGTCAGTTGCTTAACCCACTGAGCGATCCAGGTGCCTCAAGAGATTACGGACTTCTATATCACCTGGGATGCTGATAAAAATAACAGTTTCCTGATCCTACAGAGACCTAGAGAAGCAGATGGGGAACAGTGGAGAATGAGAAGCAGAACAAAGAAGGGAAACATAAGGAAGTGGAGGGAAAAAAAATTAATAAAAGGAGGAAAGAAAATAAATACTGAAGGGTGCCTGAGTGGCTCAGTTGGTTAGCAACTGCCTTTGGTTCAGGTCATGATCCTGTAGTCCAAGGATCAAGTCCTGTATTGGGCTCCTAGCTTTTTGGGGAGTCTGCTTCTCCCTATGACCTTCTCCCCTCTCGTGCCCTCTCTCACTCTCTCTCAAATAAATAAATAAAATCTTTCAAAAACAGAAAAAGTAAATACTGAAGGAGATTAGGGAGAAGGTAAATTTTTTACCAAGTTATTAAGGTGATCCTTATGCATAGTGAAGTTTGAAAACTGCCAAAGGTATAAGAAATGCACACACTTTCTCAGTTCTAGTCTAAAATAAATAGGGAAAGAACCTGATGCAAAATAAACTCTTTACCATTTTGCAGTATTTAAAAAACACTGATGATTAATTCTCTCCACTGAAATTTACACTGGCCTGGCTTTTACAGTGAAGTAGCAACTGGCTTGTAAGAATTCAAGAACTGGAAACAAATCATAAGATATGAGAATGGCAAAAATCATTAAATATCCTTCAGACCAATCAACTTAGTTAGCTCTGAATTTCTAAAACATCACAGGAAAAAGGCAGCTTCCCATCTCATATGTCCTAATAAAGTAATTCTCTTAAAATATTATCTTTTTAATAACAGCAACTTGACGATGTCTACACTGTCATTAACACCTTAAGATGACTTACTTTAGGGATGGACAGTTTTTTTTCTCCTAGAAGCTTGATATAAACTTATAAATAAAATAATAGTATTTATAATAAGGGAGAAAGAGTGAAGAGAAGAATGCACGGAGCATTATGACCCTGGGGCAGCTTTAAATGGAATACCAGAACTGAAACATTTGCTTGCCAAGAGGTTAAAAACAAGAATTAGAAGGTCAGAGAGAAATAAGGAAAGAAAATGTGAAGGAATGAAGGCAAATTATTTCAATTTCCCCATTACCAGCTCTTTGTCTAATGAGGTTTGGTTTACAAAAAATTTACCAAGAAATATGTTCATATTTAAAATGTCTCTCTGCATATATAAAAATTGAAGTTATTTTATTGAGGATAAATAAGTATTTATTAGTGGAAAAAAAAAACCCACGATAACTGTGTAATAGCACAATAGACAGAAACAGCAACTGAAACAATTCAATAAATGACTTATATGATTCTATTTAAATTTAATCAAATCCCTGTTTGCCTGACAATATAGACTTATAAATTTTATAGTTAAAAAGCTTTCTGTGCCGCCATTAGAATCTTTACACATTTTAGGTATTCCGTGTGTGTGTGTGTGTGTGTGTGTGTGTGTGTGTGTTCCCTTGCAAAATGTATGTGAGGCCACATTTGGTTCCAAATGATGGAAACACAACTTATCTGGCTTGAGAAGCTTGAGAAGCAAGGGAGCAAGAAAGCCCTACAAAGGGTGGCTATTAGGAGGGAAAATTAATTCTCCTGATGATAACGGTTTCTGAATAATCTTATTTAATTTTCACAACAATCCTGTAAAGCAGAAACAAAAAGAAACGTTATACCTGAAAACACTGAGTAACTAAGACCTTAGCACTCTGGTTAGTGTTGGAGATGGAACCTATTGAAAGCAGAGCCTGTTTCCTTAACTGCTCAGTGTTCTGTATCCCACAGCTCCAGCCCCAAACCACCCCAATTCCTTGGGTTCTGGAAGACTTTACAAACATCCCAGGAGGGATCGTCTCCAAATGTGTTATCGGCTAGTGCTTTATCTGGAACACATTAACAACTAACAGAGGAATAATATAATTATATATTATAATATATTATAATATATTTATATTATATTATAATATATTATAATATATTTATATTATATTATATTATATTATATTATATTATATTATATTATATTATATTATATTATATTATATTATATTATATTATATTATATTATATGTCAGCCCTTTAAAGAAGTGAGGAGACATTTGCCTGATTTTGGATTTTCCATGCTTGTCTTAACAGAGGGTACCCACAAAATGAAGCACAATTCTGCCTTTTTCCTCAGCATAGAGTACAAAAAAGCCACACATCTAGGCATTGACTTAGCTTTCAACTGGCATCTTCTAAACTAGATGTGAAAAAAGGGTTTAAATTCTTTGTGATGACTGGCAAAACCCTAACTTCTTGCTTATTGATTTTTATGTTATTGCTCCTGGTTATGAATTGTGGATTAAAAAAAAAAAAAAAAAAACTTTTACAGTAGCTAATAAAAACAAAATCCAGGAGAAAAATCCAGCCCCCAACCCACAACACTACCATTAGTTTCTTTCTTTTTAATATAAATCTATAAACAGAATTTGAACAAAAAATTATATAAAAATCCAATTTGTGTCACAGAGAGGCATGAAGAAATTACAAGGTATAAGGACTCTGTATGATGAAGAAAAAGGGAGTGACTCCGTTTCTCCTGGAGACAGAGGCAAGCAAGAGAGGGCATTAACCTTTTCTTTGCTGAAAGATACACCTGATGATCAATAATGAATTACACTCATTAGTCACTTAAAAAGGAAGACTAGTGTTTTTACTTTCATATATCCAGTCCATAATAAAGCATCAGGTTACACAATTATTTTATGATATCATTGCAGACAGCTGGAATATGAGGTGTTGAATTGCTGCTCCTTTGCAAAGAATTACAGCTCATGTGTTTTTTATTACGGTTCATTGGTGATCTAGGTCAATCTGAATATATAGCCTTAGTATTTTCAAATTCCAGTTTGACAAGTAGTGTCCTGAAATGTAGATAGGGAGAAATCAAATTCTCTGTATGCCTACATTGGATGATGGACAGGTTTTATGCTTCATAAGAAATGCTAACTCCTAAAATATTATCTACTAAATAAATAACATTACCATTTGATTCAAAAAATCTTAGAATGATAAAGCCTTAAAGAACAAACACCATTGCTCCAGGACTATTTATGATGAGAAGGGGAGGTCTCCTACATCTCCTTTCTATTAGTACATTAAAATTTTTCTCAGAGATGTCACTTCTGATCTCATGGACAGCAGAGATCAAGTGGAAAACAATCAAAAAATAAAAGATTGACAAGCACCATGAATGCAAGGGATAGTTGAATTACCAGCTGTGTGACCTAGAAATTGTGATATTAATAATGACCACTTGATAAAAAAATATGAGGTGCAGTGCACCTGGTTGGCTCCATCAGTTAAATGTCTGCCTTCTGCTCAGGTCATAATCCCAGGGCTCTAGGACTGAGCCCCACATAGGGCTCCTGGTTAGTGGGGACTCTGCTTTTCCCTCTCCCTCTGACCCTTCTCCCTGTTCATGCTCTCTCTCACTATCTCTCTCTCTCTCTCAAATAAATAAATAAAATCTTTAAAAAATATATGGGTAGGTTTATGCAAAGAAAAAGATACATGAATTTAAACAATTCTGTGTACTTTTTTGGTAAGTCTAGAATATAAATCAGAACTCCAAAATCACATGGAGGCCTGTATGGCAAATGCTGGAAGGCTTTCATTGGGCTTCCCTGGTGGGAATGCCAATGTGCCCAGAACCATGCAAAGTTCTCTGCGTTTGCTAACTTTAATACATTTATCCTGGACAGAAAGTGTTATTTAAGTTTAAAATGCACAACTGTAATTTGGAGATATTATTAACTTCTCCAGCACCAAACTGGGATTCAAACAGTGTTGGATTCTGATGCCATAGCATTTTCTGTCATGCTGCCCTTGCTCAATTTATTAGACTTGAAAAGAAAAACAAATTAATCTCTGGCATACTTCCATTTTTTTAAAAAACATTTTTCTGCAATTCCCTTTCTTCTCTACATCATATAAGAAGCCTAGATTATCTTTCCTTTATACTTGTTTCCATCCCATGCCCACAACACACACGAACACAAACATACATACACACCCTTTGGCCCTGACCTGTGTGTATACCCTTGACTTCCCCAGCTTACATTTTCTTTTCAGGTTACTAGGTTCCTCTTCCCCACTGGATGACATGGCTAATACAAATTTCTGGCCTTAACTTAACTAAATATTGTTATAAATTCCTCCATTCTCATAGCCAATAACCTCTATGAGATTTGTGCAGATCAATTTATCCAGGACATCTCCAATTACTCCTCTAGACTGCAGTCAAATAACTTTTCAAATATAACTCATACATCCTTTCCTTTATGCTTTTTGCTCTGAATCCCACCCCTTTGAATAGTTATTATCAAGTTCTGCATTAAATGTAGACATATCTTAATGACAAAACAATATGATAAGTGCTAAATCATAGAATACTGGCAATGGGTGTATTATTATTATTATTATTATTATTATTATTATTTTAATTAGAAGGTGACTAGTAGTATGGAAAATTAAGTACCATAAAAGGTGTATTAGTTAGTTTATTTTGATGCATAACAAATTCTCTCAAAACATGGAGCTTGAAACAATAAACATTTATTATCTGACATAGTTTCTGAGTGTCAGGTAAAGAAGAGCAGCATAGCTGAAAGGTCTTGCCTCAGAGTCTGCCATGAGGTTTTAGTCAAGAAGTCGGCTGTGGCTGCAGTTCTCTGAAGGCTTGGTTGGGGCTAGAGGATCCACTTCCAACATGGCTGTTGACAAGAGATCTCAGTTAACACATAGGCCTCTCTGTAAGGGCTCTATGATATAACCATTAGCTTACCCCAGAGTGAGTGACTGAAGACAGAGAAAGAGGGAGTAACGGTGTAATGAAGACAGACATTAGATTGTCTTTTATAACCTCATCTCAGAAGGACTGTATCCTTGTCTGCCAACGCTGTTCCATTATGGGAAGGCACTATATAAGAAAATCAGTAAGAGGAGATGAGGATTACTTGGAGCCACCCTGAAGGCTGGTCACACCACAGGGGACTGATGTGAGACAGACCAAGCTACAGAACTCTTTTAAGCATAAAATGATATTAGGAGACAAAATTTCTGAGACAAATCAAAAGAACAATTTGAATGCAGAAGCATGAGAAAGAAGAGGAAACACAAATCTCTAATTTGTAACCTTAAATTCTAACACTGATGTTACTAACCACAGCATGGAACACAAGTGGGAGAAGGACCTGTGTCCAGATTTGTACATATTCTGTTTCAGAGGCATGAAGATGTGCCTCCAGATGGAAATGTGCAGTAAGAATGCCTTCTTCCCCGCCTCAAGACCTGAAATTCTGCTTATCTTACAAAACTTACCTCAAATACTTTCTGCATGAATACTTTCTTATTTCCAATACTAGAAGCTGTATCTCCTCCTTAGGATCTCTGTGCATAAGTTCCTTCCTCAGAGTTTAGTTTATTCTGTTTAATATTCAACTATGCATACCCATTCTTATTTAGTTATAATCTGCTCAACTTAATTGTGCTAGAAGCTTTTTGAGGGCAATGAGCATTTCTTCATGCAGCACTAAAATTCTCTAGTTTAGCACTTGGCACATAACTCCTCCAATGAATATTTCTTGAATACAATTAAAAAATGCCATTTCAATGAAGTCCTTAGTGGGATGATTACAGGCAACATACAGACAGCTAGGAAGACATTATTTATTGAAGTGTGACTCTGTCTTCATATGGCTGTTTTCTTATAAAGACACCACTTGCGGTGCCTGGGTGGCTCAGTCGTTAAGCGTCTGCCTTTGGCCTCGGTTGTGATCCTGGAGTCCCGGGGTCCAGCCCCACTTTGGATTCCCTGCTTGGTGGGAAGCCTCTCTGACTGCCCCTGCTTGTGTTCTCTCTCTGGCTGTGTCTTTCTCTGTCAAATAAATAAATAAAATCTCTAAAAAACTAAAAATAAAAAATAAAGACACCAGTCATATTGAATTAGATGCCCACCCTACTCCAGTATGACCTTGTCTTAACTAAGTACATCCTCAATGACCTTACTTACAAATACAGTTAATTTATGAGTTAATAGAGCTTAGTATTTCAATATTTCCTTGTGCAGACACAATTCAATCCATAACATTAGATATCAAGGAAATGGAAAGTAAAAGCGCAATGAGATACCCTTTAAATCCATGAGAATGCAAAGGTCATAACACTGACAATACCAAACATTGGCAAGAAAGCCTCAAGCATTGTGGTGGAAATGTAAAATGGCAACAACTTTAAAAAATAGTGAAGCAATTTCTTATAAAATTAAGCACACATGAATGATACAACCCAGCCCTCTCACTCCCAAGTACACTACATGAGTATATTTTCTTGCATGTAGATTATATCTCAAAGTGAGGGAGAGGTAAAATGGTAAAAACAAGTATCAAAGTTGTGGACTCATCTATGCAGCCGAATACCATGACCATTTTAGTTTTAACACTTTCTCATTTTTAGAATCCAAATTTCAAGCTTCAAATGAGGGATGTCTTTTCATGTAGTAGATGTCCTTCCCTTGGTGTGTAGAGTTGGCAGATAAGATTGGAGTGCCACTGCTCTGCAGAGAAAGCATCAGCTGATAGCAGTCTTTTTAAAATATTTTATTATTTTTATTTTTTCAAAGACCCTTATCATTCTCTTACTGCTCTGCACAGGGCCAGAACAGTGCTATCTTGGCAGGAAGACCCTCTCTGCTGCCATATGAGTGGGAGGCACAATGGTTCATCCGCCAAAGTCACTTTCTATTTAGGTGCAGTTACCTGTACTTACAGGTGCTGATTGGATGAGACATTTACCATGCCTGTGGTTCAGAGGCTATGCAACTGCCTTATCTCACTACTAATTTAAATTGTATTTGACTAGTTGGGGCCAACCTTCTTCTCCCAGAGTCTTTATTCCTGAAATTGAGTGTAGTGTCTTCCACATTACCGTTTCCTTAGGGGTCTTTGTCTGTGTGATGCTTCTGGATGAGGGCATAGAGATTTTTGTTCTTAATTCTCAATGAAATCAGAAATTCATACAGAATACATTAAGAACAAAGAAACTGACTTTGGAGGACAACTTGGTGACTATTATCACCTCTCATCAACCTCTCAACCATAGTCCTCTCAATCTTCTGGAAGCTGTAGAGATGAAATGTCCTACATTTCTTCAGTTCACTCTCTTCTATAATATTTGAAATATAAATAAAAAAATGTTGAGGATGAAGTTAAAAGGAAGTTCATTTTTTAAAATCCTTTAAAAATGCTCCTTATCAGCAAATCTAATAGATTTATTCTATGTGTAATTAATGAAAAAAGCAAATATCTTTATTTCCAATAACAAATCAAGGACTCAATCTACTGTTGAAATTAACTGTAATTTGTGTTTTACTAAGCAATAGGGAATGTGGTTGTTTTACTTAGTTTATTTAAAATGTGAACTGGAAGAATTATCCAGAAATAATGGAAGATTATATCTTTAAACTAAGCCGAAAGAAAGATAACTTTAAAAATATATTAAATATATTTCATAAAAATATGATATATATAATATACTATATATATTATATATATGTTAAACACACACATCAGACTTTCTCCATTTTTATACTTTAATCCTCTGGTCCTTTACCTATACTCATATCATTTTCTTTCCTCCTTCTATTCCTCATAAATGACAAGAATTTTCCAACACAAGTGCTTTTGCCACAACTGGACACTTTTTCAATGAATTCATGGATATCTCATCTTTCCAGAACCACTTCATTTAGGACTTTCTTTTAATTAATTAATATAAAAATATTAATGATGGTTATCATAATCAACCAAAGCTTGTTCATATGTGCCATTTTCCCTCTTTTCTCAGTGTCACCAACTTCAAATCATCAAGGCAAAGATTGTCAAAAATTGTGCCAAATGCAAATATTTTTTAATAATACTACTATTACATGTTCTTGGGAACAACTGATACCCTTAGGTCATTTGGGACATGGTGGTGAGGAGAGATTTCCCTAATAAAAGATAAAACCAATTAGTAAGAGTCTAAGAATGAGGTGGGAGAGGAAATGGTAATTAAATTAGATTTTAAAATATATCAGTTGTTCCCTATTTCTATAATAATTCAACATCCAGGTGGAAGCAGATGGTTTGATTAGATTTTTATGGCACCCTTAAATGGTGCAGATTTTTTTTTCCTTTTTTCCTCTGGGTGCTTGAGGGAAAATAACAATCAATGTAAATTCAATTTTCTTAAATGTTTGCTAAAGTTCATAGAATTACTAAACATGATTTAAATTCACCTCCCTGGGAGTTTCACTCAAATGATTAAGCTTCAGTTTTAGCTGACCCATGAGGGCTATCAAATAAAATGCTAATCTGGACTTAGGCGAGGAGAGGCTGATTCAAAAAACTATTGCAACTTGGGAGGTAAATTATTGTAATAAAGGAAGGGGGACTATGGCAATAGGGGAAGGGGGATTTTGGATATAAGGAGAGGAACTATTTTAAGAGAGGGAAAGAGACTGTTTGTTACCATAGAAAGAACACTCCAGTCATAAGATCTAAGAATTTTTTCAGAGGTCAGGTAGAAATGGCTTTTTCTATATTGGGAGCAGTAAATAAGGCTAGAAAGAACCAGGCGTGAGCATGCAGAATATCAGGTGCAAGATTAGACAGTAGAACAGGATTTATTTATTTTATTTATTTTTATTTTTTAGTCGGCTCATTTTTATTAAGGGGTTGTTCTGCAATGCTTGCTTAAGTTAAGACTGGACGAAAGTTCAGGGGTCTCGGGGAAGGAGAAGTCTGATTAAAGTACGATTAAATTCAAGGACATTTGCTCAAGATTAAAGAGTAGGGACCAAACAATGAAGTTAATCATGTTATAAGACAAAGAATGGCAATTTGCAGGGTCTGCAACTGGCCTTGTCATAGGTAATGAGAGCTTTCCCTTGAGTCTATGTGAAGGGTGGTTCTTGGCAGTAAGACATTTTCAGAAAAAAAAAAAAAACATGAAAAGATGGAGACTATCTTAAGTATCACTCTTTGCCAAAAACACAGGGCTCAAATAAAATTCAACATTGTTAAAACTCACTCAAGCTAAGCAAAAATGAAAATGTTGTCTTGTTTATCTAAGATTTTTATTTGCTGCATTGTTCATAATTGCAAAATAGTTAATTCACCCAGAAGCAGTCATGTGACTGTTTATGTTAGGAATTTCTTCTTTTTCTTTTTTTTATTACATTCTCAAATATCAGTAAGAAAATATTAGATTTTTTGAGTATGCCTTTGTTCACTAATTTATTTGTTCAGCAAATGAATCTAAGATGGTGTAGGATAGAGTCTGGAAATGGATCATGTTGGGTCATTGGACTGTAAACAGGAGATGGGAAGATTTTCAAAGGAGACCTGAGATTTTATTAATGAAAGCAGGCTTCCGCTTCCCCACCGTCCTTGCAATCACGTCTTAAGCCTCAGTTGTTAAAGAACCCTGCTTTAGAGCCTTCTACCCCCTATGGGTGTGAGCTTCTGTCTGAGTAAAGAGAAGAATATCAAAGAAGAGCCTGCCAAGCATTCTCTACCTTTTCTCAACATTCTAAGATAACACCTGCTGCTCTTTCCTGGGGTTCAGCTACTTTTCATGAGAAATAATGTTAAGAAACTGATGGACCCACATTCACCATGGATTTTATCATTTTAATAAACACATCATTAGTATTTTTTTGTATGGTAATCCAAAGTTTTATTATGCAATAGTATATCTTCCTTAAAAACTGTTATATAAACATAGTGATTTGCTTCCCAGCCATGTTAAAGGGATTATTTGTTTTATGAAGAAAGTTACCCACAGAATTTATTCAAAACTAATTGCACCAAATGCAGTTGTAATTTAGAATCATTTTAATAGGTTTAGCTGCATTTTGGATTGAAAAACCCCAGATGTGAGGGTTACTGAATGGTAATTGAACTTGCTAACCACAGTGGGAGTCAGGACTTGTTTTGTTTTCTACCCAACTAGTCTTCTTCTTTGTCCCTCAAAGAGATGTAAGACAAAATAAAAATATTTGGTGTGGAGAAAAAAATAATATTAATGTTAAATACCATGAATTCTTCTCTCCTCTAGAGGTCATTAAGAATATGTTAGTGCTGTTAAAGTCTGATGTCGACCGCCACCCCAAAGAGAAACCAAGGACGCTGGGGATAATGCAAATCACACAGTGAGGTTTATTTCCAGCTAGCTGGGGTCCAAGTATCTGCCTAGTACAGCGGGTTTCAACAAGGACCTCGAATGCAAGGGTCTAGGGGTTTATATACGTTTTAAAGAGCAAGCATGAGTTACACAGTAATTTTCCTGGTTGGGTGAGATAACATTTTAGCCCCCCCCCCCCCCCCCCAGTTCCTGAAATGCCCACAGATTTCAGGAACTGGGGCAAGGAAGCAAGATGCACTGATGGTTCCTTGACTTATCTGCCCTCATTTGGTAAACACAGGCCTTGTAAAGGCATCAATCACCAGGGGGTCTTTAGATATGTAGAGGCCTAAATCACCAGGGAGTTTCAGAGCCTGTTATGGTGGCCTTGAGGCTAAGTAGGCCCTAACATTCTCTCCCCTTTACTCGTTCATAATGAGGAATCTTACTCATTTAGGTGAGAGATCTCTATATTCTGGGGGCCAGATCTATATTTTAAACTTAGTAACAGCCAAAAGACGATTTAAATTTATACCATGACCAATTTTAGTTACCCAGGAAAGGGTAGGAGAGAGGGATAACAATCAGAGCCAATCGCGTACAGATGGAAAAATGCTCATAGTCACTTTTAAACATATAAGGTGACTCAGAAGTTCCCATATCATTAGGAAACAATAAAAGTAACAACAAAGTTATTGTCTTTTGAGTTTGAGCTTCAGTCCATGGTCGGCAGAGTCCATCAGCAGTGGCGTCCATCTCTGGTGGGCGTTTTCATCCTCAGCTCCTCTGTCATGGCATGCATGAATCCAGTTCCTGATGCCTTCTTTTACTGCTGTGGGGGTGGTCAGGATGACAGTAAATGTACCCTTCCAGCAAGGTTCCAGGTTTTCCACCTGGTGGTGACACATCCAGACTAAATTTACATAGAGTGCCCTAGGGAGGGCAAAGGGAAGGGGATCCATCCATCCACCTCCAGTCTCAGTTAGAATTAATTGAGGTCTCTTTAAGAATCCAGTTTATTTTCTTTACTTGTCCAGAACTCTGGGGCAGGTAGGCACAGTATAGCTTTCAATTTGTGCCCACAGCCTTGGCCAATGCTTGTGAGACTGAACTCACAAATGCAGGGCGGTTATCTGACCCGATCACCAGAGGCAACCCAAACCTAGGAATGATTTCCTCTAGTAGCCTTCTGGCTATCATCCCTGCCATTTAATGTTTGGTGGAGAAAACCTCTACCCAGCCTGAAAAAGTGTCCACAAAAACTAACATGTACTTGTGTTCATATTTTCCCTGTTATATTTTTGTAAAATCTACCTCGCCATAAACTCCTGGTTCCCTACCCCTCTCTCTCTCTTTTTCTCTTCCCATCTGGTTCCTCCTGCAGTCTTCACCTGACATTGAGCACATCTATTTACCACATCCTGAGCCATATGTCCTAGCTTGGAGACCTGGAACTGTTTATATACAAGTTCCTCAAGTTTGCACGTCCCTAAATGAGTGCTCTGATGTATTTGGCTTACTAGCTTTATCCCCCAGTCCTCGAGGAAGAACTATTTTGCTGTCCTGGTTTTAGCCCAATCCCCTTTCTTATAAATCATCCCATATACATGGAGAGTAGCAATGGCATACCTGCTGTCCATGTAGAAGTTGGTGGCCTTACCCTTGGCCATCTGCAGTGCCCTGGTAAGCACAATCACCTCCACTTTTTGTGCCGAGGTTCCAGGGGGCAGGGCTGCCTTTTAGAGCTCCTGCTCAGGGGAGACCTTCGCAGCCTCTGCATACGTTTTCCCATTGGCTATGTAGCTGCTCCTGTCTATAGCACTGCTGAGGGCCAGAAAGTCACTTTCTGTTGGTTGAGGAGAAGGTCATTTGTTCTTGACCAGGAGGGCCATAGCAGCAATTGTCCAGGTGAGCTGGCCCTGGAATCCTTCCTGTGGGTCAGACCGCTCAAAAGCAAAGAGGGGCTGAGACTTCCTTGCCAGAGGTATGCAGAAAAACACATCCTTAAGATTTAGGATGGTATACACAGTTCTCTTGGGGCCCAGGAGGGAGAGTAGGGTATAGGGGTTAGGCACAGTCAGATGGATATCTTCTGATCCCTTGCTTTGCTTCCCAGGGGAGGGAGTACTGTCAGATGTGAACAGCCATATCAGTCTCTTTTTACTGTACCAGTAGGGAGGCTGTCCCTCGGCCAGGCCAGAAGGCTTTTTCGCTCCCCAGATTTCAGGAAACTCAATCTGCAGGGCTTGGAAAAGGCCTCCCTCCTCTCTCTCTCTTCTGGTTTTGAGACTGGCTCTTAAAGGAAGTGTGTATCTTTTGCTGCCACAAGCATCTGCTCAGTGGGTTGCCTCAAAGTCTTTTTTGTATGCCATTTTCCCCTTGTACCCAGGTTTCCTCTCCAGATAATTTTTCCATAGGCCTTAGAAACAATGAAAATTGGGCTCCTGAGTCCATTAAAAAGTCAATTGATTTTTTTCTTTATCTTAACTTTAACCCAAGGTTTGGGGTGGGGTTCTGAACCATGGCCCCGCCCCTTCAGTCTTTAGTGGCCCACATTGCCATTTTGTTCTTAGGGCATCCCTGGCTCCGTGTCCTTTCTCCTTGCAGTAAGCATACTTATCTGAATCTAAGTCTTAGCTTTTGCTTTTTCGGCGTTTAAGCTTTTCCCTCCATTGACCATCTCCTATCGGCCTCTTCCTGCTTCATGTAATGCCAAAACCTTAACTATTTTTCTAGTCTGCCTTTTATCCCCCTGTTGTTGAATACCTCTTCTACTATGCTCAATAATTCAGCCAAGTTTTCCTTCTCTCTCAGGCTGACTGGCTAGTAAAGGCCAGGTTAACGTCTCTCTCGTTTTCGGGTGCCTCAGGGGTGATCAGGCTATGAATTTACAGGCTTCAATAAGCCTTTCCATAAAAGCCCCTGGGGACTCATCCTTACTTTGAGTCACCATACTAATCTTAGATAAACTTATGGGTCTTCTTGGGGCAGCCCGGAGTTCCCCCAACAAAGCCTATTGGTAGAAATGGAGACTCTCCCTACCTTTACATGAATCTCCTTAAAGATGAAACTAGTTTTGCAAGATAATCACAATTGTAAAAACTCAGAAATAGACATTGCCAATGATCTAATTTGAGAGTTACCACAATAGGATTGATAAGGAAGCTTAGTTATTTTATGACACACAACATTTCAATAGTCAGAACACTTAATGATAACCTTGTTCTAGTACATTAAAACTTTAGGTAGGGCACATTACCTCCAGAATAGTTATAGTACCCATTTAAATGTAACCCGAAACTTCTCATTTGTTTAGCAGTACTTCCCAAGCTACTTAGTAAACCAAATAAAAGGCTTAATAAGTTAAGAAGACTTCTTTCATGATTTAAATCTCAGGAAGTATGGTAAAACCTTAGAGTTTTAAAGCACAAGCCTAAATAGGATTAAATGTAAATCACAGAAACTGATTTCTCTGGGCAAGCAAAGAGAAAGCAACTGTTTGCATTTTTTTTATCAAGTGCAGACCATCAATGGGAGAAAACCTTGCCCTTTGAACAAAGAGAAAGCAGAGTTTCAATCTTATACTTTAAAATCCATTCATTTCAATCTTGGTCCACATCAACCACATTTAAAATTCCGTTCCAAAGTTTTCCCTCCACAAACATTTTTACAACTTTCCTTTGCATTTGGAATTTGTCCCACATCATTTTTTTTTCCCAACAACCATCTCACTTAGGACAAAACTACCTTCTTTTATCTTCAACAAAAATGCATTCCCGTTCTTTATCCCTTTTTTACTAATTTTCTACTTTTCCACATACACTGTTGTTTTCCTTATTTTATTTCCATCAGTCTTAGTTACAGTTGGCAGAATTTTGCACTCTTTAGAAACCTTAATCTCCAGTGAAGACTAAGCAGTAACCTATTATAAACTGTTACACCAGAATTCAGTTTTCTGCTTTGTGCTGCCCTCTTGAGCTTCCTGCTCGTGCTGGGCGGAGCCGCCGGGGCCCTGGAAGCATCTGGCATGGGCTCCGACAGCTGCGCAGGGTGTTTCACTCCCGCTAGCCTCCGGGCCCTCAGGCGCAGCTTCTCACCAGTCGGTGGGCCCTGCGGCCTCAGTGCAGCACCTGACAGCTCAGAGTGCTGCTGCCTCTCCGGCCAGAAGTGCATAATCTGGGACAGTGGGTTCACTGGGCTTCTCTCCCATTGTGCACAGTGTCGTAGACAAAGGGTGGGGCACTCTCAGATGCTGTCCTGCTTGCATCCTTCGTGGGAACTTTGAGGCATCTTCGCTAAGGTCTATCCGTATAAACCCCAGACCAGGTTACCCCCATGGGGGTAAATGACCATTATGTCATATGACGCCCCATGAGACTCAGGGTGCAGCCCATTCAGACTCCGTAGCTGATGCGGTGGAGCTGTACAGACACGCTCACGTAATCAGGCACTCTTCACATTCAGACAGGTTGGACACCCCCCTTGGTGCCCCTGACTAATGGGAGGTGATCAGGCTCCCCTTCCATCCAATAGGACAGGTCTTCGAACATAACTGCCTAGGCTGGGGGACTCAAACCCCTCCAGATAGGGGATTCAAACCCCTCCAGATAGGGGACTCAAACCCTGCAGATAGGGGACTGCCCCCATTTTAATCCACACCAAGACGCAAACAGTTAAGATGACTTACAAGGACACAATAACACAGACAAACGTTCTGGTGTGGCCGTGGTCCTTTTAGTTAAACCTTGGTATCCAAGGTTGTCAGTTCTCCTTGAGGAAGGGTCTTATCCTTGATGAGAAGCCCCCAAATGTTAAAGTCTGATGTCGACCGCCTCCCCAAAGAGAAACCAAGGACACTCAGGATAAGGCAAATCACACAGCAAGGTTTAATTCCAGCTAGCTCGGGTCCAAGTATCTGCCCTGCACAGTGGGTTTCAACAAGGACCCCAAATGCAAGGGTTTATATACGTTTTAAACAGCAAGCATGAGTTACACAGTAATTTTCCTGGTTGGGTAAGATAATATTTTAGCCCCTCCCCCCCATTCCTGAAATGCCCACACATTTCAGGAACTGGGGCAAGGAAGCAAGATGATGCATAGATGGTTCCTTGACTTATCTGTCCTTATTTGGTAAGCACAGACCTTGTAAAGGCATCAGTCACCAGGGGGTCTTTAGATATGTAGAGGCCTAAATCACCAGGGAGTTTCAGAGCCTGTTATGGCAGCCTTGAGGCTAAGCAGTCCCTAACAGTGCCAGCTTCAAGAACTTTATGAGCTAGACATTCAGATGATGGAGCATCAGGCAAACACTTTAAAGGGAAAGTTGAGTCTTCTGCCAGCCTCTGGGGTGGTTTAGTGCATATGAATTTGCAAGTACATGTACAGACAGGTGAGAAGCTTATGGTGCTTTATTTCTTTAAATTTCTTTAAATCAGAC
The DNA here is from genome assembly GCA_004023965.1 of Spilogale gracilis. Taxonomy (NCBI): domain Eukaryota; kingdom Metazoa; phylum Chordata; class Mammalia; order Carnivora; family Mephitidae; genus Spilogale; species Spilogale gracilis. The sequence continues at coordinate 73,838 of PITA01006404.1, read as the reverse complement.
TAAATCAGTTTCCATCTCTGCACCATGACACCCTGAAGCTAAATTTTAGATCAATCTTTCTAAAGATTCCAATTGACCTATGTAGCTTACCCAGAGCAAAACATTTATGAATGACCACTCCAGTTTCCAGTTCACACAGATGACCCCAGTGAGCTCATTATTGAAACTCACATGGTTCCAGGATGTCCATTGACTCTTCTACTTCTCTGCTGTTTTTGGAAAAGGGAACACTGCCAAGGTCAGGGCCAAAGCCTCTTTAAGTGTCAAACAAGTCAATCAGAGAAAGACAATTATCACATGATCTCACTGATAGGAGAAATTTGAGAGGCAGGGCAAGGGGTTACAGGGGAAGGGAAGAAAATGAAACAAGATGGGAACAGAGAGGGAGGCAAGCCATAAGAAACTCTTAATCTCAGGAAACAAACTGAGGGTTGCTGGTGGGCAGGGCAGGAAGGGGTGGAGAAATGAGTTGGCTGGGTGATAGACATTGGGAGGGTATGTGCTATGGTGAGTGCTGTGAATTGTGTAAGACTGATGATTCACAGACCTGTACCCCTGAAACAAATAATACATTACATAATAATTAAAAAAAAAAAAGAAAGAAACACTTCAACTGATTTAGATCTCACCAATGCTAGGAAGGTGATTGTGTATAGTCCCTTAGAGTAGAAAATAAGACAGTACTCTTTGGAATGGCAGGTGGCAATAATACAGAGAACAAAGTACAGATAGCTCTGGTTCTTTCACAGCAGAGAAAAAATATAAATTATTATCTGAGTACGTTTTTCTGTCACCTTGGATACTCAAATATTTCGAGAGGAGTACTGAATTTCCAACCATCCTCTCCCTTCATTCACTGTGAAGGAGGCAGATGGATGGGGAAAAATCATACAACTGGATTCCCAGTTGGGCCATTTACTTAGTTGAGTATCATAGGTGTACTGTTTTACTTGATTAGGGGAGAGTGATTTCCAGGATCTGGGAAAAAATAATATACACCATCTCCAAAAAATGGTAATTCCAAGATAAACTAGGTGGTGGAATATGGGAAGCAGGTCTGGAAACTGAGGGTGAGGGGTCAAAGAGTAAACTCTCTCCAGAGGAATAAACAAATGTCTGGCCTGGTGTCAGAATATAATTAATCAAATGTTAAATACCTTATTTTAAGGAATGAAGACATTATAATGGTTTGGGGATGTGCTTTACATTGGGAAATGCATTTAACACGTAGAATCCTTAAAACTTTTAGTGCCTTTCAGAAGTCAAACAAGAATTTCCTGACAGAAATAAGACAAATATGATATATTTCCTGTGGGATGCTTCAGGTATAAATCAAGATCCACAAGTGTGTACACAATACTTTAACTCGGGGACACAGGTTCAAGATTTTGGTGCTTACGCTTTAAGCTTTAAATTAGAGGCCAGCTTACTTGTTTATGCTTTCCTTGTGCCTTTCTTTCACAGGTTGAACCTCCAAGGGGTTAGAAATAATAGCTTATACCCAGCTAATTCCTGTGGGAAGTCTGAAGATGACAAAGGATATTTGGAAGAGGAACTTTGCATCCTAATCCGTCAGTTGATCATCTTCGTTTCATTCTTGTATGCTTTATGTCTCTCGGTGTCTAAGAAATAGTGTTTCTTCTCTAGCTCCAGTCAAGTAAACTTTAATTGCTCACGTCCTGACAGCTTAGTTCATTCAATTTCTCCTGCAAGGGAGCCAATGGTCCCTTGTGGCAAGATGCGTAACAGAAGTGGGAGGGGGGATTGAACTCAGAATCAGAAACCCCCTTTCCTCTTTTTGTACCTTAATGACTTTGCGATTGTTCAATCATTTAACATCCCTTGGTTATGTTTCTTACTACAGATTGTATTAGCAGTCTGTCAATAATGTTTGCATTCCAGGTAGTACAGGGTGATCACAGTCACTAATTGAGAGACAATATATAAAAGCTTGGTAAAGTAGGATGCAAATAAAAGAACTAATCCTGGTATTCAAGTAAAAACATCAGCTGGATGCATATTAGTTAATAACCCCAGGCATTTGAAATTTTATTAGCCAAATGATCCTGAAAAGATAAAGACAAAAAACAATTTTAAGGAGAACCTTGAATAAATGTTACCATGGGTTTCCATGAAGCTGACTCTGGATATGTACCTCGTGTGGTAGTCATTTTCTGAAATAATTCTTTGTCTTCCCATATTTTCCTTCTCCCATTTAGTCAGATGGCTTGCGAGGTGCTCACTTGCCTCAGGGGAGGGTTGTGATAGTGCAAAAAGTAGGAGCAGCCTTCAGTTTTACTTCCTGGTTTTGTTTTTCAAAATTTAAACTCACTGAAAGCATTATGTGAAATTATCTTCAGAAGCTCCTCTGAGGGAGTCATTAGATTAGTTCTAAGGGATTATTGGGGACCAACAAGGGGCCTGGGATCTGGGGGTGAAGAAAATGAAAAGCAGACACTTTGATCCTGGCATCACGTTGAAAAGTGGCAAGAACTCAAGCTGCCTGGCTCTCCAGTTTTCAAAGAGCCCTCCTCCTCAAGCTTATACAAAAGTTGCAAAGCCATGTGAACTGGACCAGTAAATGAGTTGTCAATAAGGTGTGGGCTGTTCATAACAACCAAAGGGATCTCCCCAGGGCCCCCCAAATAAGTCCATTCTTCCAAGAAGGGACACCTCCAATTGGTCTTGTCTTCTTAATGAGCATAATCAGCTCTTACTGTGAAAATTAGGTTCATTTTACAAAATGTGTTCATTCTTGCCATGTGAATTATGAGGTGTCTTAAAAACCAAATTAAATAATAAAAAGGAAGTCAATTGAATTGGCAAAGACATATCTTCTTCCCTGCCAAAAACTAAGCTACACCCAATCTGACCGCTTCAGCAGATTTAATTATTATTAATCGGTCGGATCATATCTATTTAAGACATCACACCAGTCAGTCAGTTAATATTTATTGAACATTCTCAATGAACATAGCATGGAGCATGGGAATAATTTAATTATTATGTGATGATTGAATTAACTCATAATATAAGTAGTTGTTAGTCTGTGGGCCTCCCTTTCTTCCTGGGAATTACATGCCCAAATAAAGCAAATCTCAAAACCACCCCTGAATGAATCATCATTTCCCCAACAATATATATATATATATATTTTTTTTTTTTACAGGGGAGAGCGTGAACGCAGTCCCCCACTACCACAAATTATGCAGTCGAGTTTCCCACATTTGGGAAAATCGCAGAGGTCAGCACATCCCAAGTGCAATGGACGAGCCTCACTCTGGGAAAACCATCTGCATGATCATGGTGTCTCCCCCGCCAGGTAAGTATCCCCCAACGATATTTTAATTAGTTATTAATAAATGACAACATGAATTAAATGGAATTATCTCTTTTCATGTAAAATCATGGAATTTTAAAAGCTCAAAGTGACCTTTTGTAATGGATATCTTTTCTTTGGTGCCTGGCTTCTTGGTACACAGCTTCCGAAGATGAAGTAGACTAGACAGTGGTGGGTGGCAAAGTGAAGTTTATTAAGTGATAGCAAAGTGATAGAACAAAGCTCCCCAAGAGGGAGGATACCAGAGAGGATTGTCGATGGGGTTTCTAAGTCTAAGGGTTTTTATGGGGCAGTTTTGATCTGATTAATGCTCTAAGTACCTGTCACCCAATCAGGTTTTTGTCATCTATCACATGGGATAGTGATATCCCTTTCAGGTGGTCTAAAATCCTATTAAGGATGGTTTCCTCTTAAGGCAGAGCCCCTTGTCCCTGCCTACCTTTCTTTCAACTTTCCTTCATTACTTTGAGAGTAACTCTGACATTCCTCTTCAGAAGTATGAACAACTGAACCAAAAGCTTATCTCAGGCCACAAAGTTCATGAGAAAAGGATTTGAACCTAGGATTTCTGACTTCTGGCCTTTATTCTTCCTTTTATCTTATGAACTTGTATTATCCATGTAAGTGTTTACCGAGTTTTTATTACATGCCAGGCACACAGCGCTGCTTGGATTTTCTCATCACATTTGAAAACAATTCTATGAGATAAGTAACATTAGTGTTCTGCTTCTATTTGCTAAACTAAACTGAACTAAACCCCAGAGACAAGGAGTCAAGTCCCATGTCTAGTAAGAGGAGAATTTTCTATTTGAATATAGGCAGTCAGACATGAGAGCTCAACCTAATGGGACTCAGTTTCTTAAGTTATAGAAAATTGGCCAAATTAATGTGTTAGTCACTTATTCATTTGGCAAATAATTAGGTACCAAAACTAGATTTCTAGTAGTCGGCACTGATCTAGGCACTGGACTTTGACTATACATGAGAGGAATAAAGCCTCTTACCTTAATGGATTTTGTATTCATCTATTTGTTAGATATTTTTAGAGTGTAAGGAAGAAAGCCATGGCTGGTTATCTCAACTGATATAATGAAGGATAGTCAGAAGAAGCAGGCAGGGAATAGAGTCCTCTTTCCCTTAAAAGGATTCTAACTCTGGATGGAGCCCCACACCCTTTCCCAGGAGGGTTAATCAGAGCAAAACAGCCCATTAAAAACTCAGACTGGGATACCTGGTGGCTCAGTTGCTGGGTGTCTGCCTTTGGCTCAGGTCATGATCCCAGAGTCCTGGGATCCAGCCCCACATCGGGCTCCCTGCTTGGTGGGAAGAGTCCTGGGATCGAGCCCCACATTGGGCTCCCTGATTGGTGGGAAGCCTGCTTCTTCTTCTCTCACTCCTCCTGCTTATGTTCCCTCTCTAGTTGTGTTTTTCTCTGTCAAATAAAAAACCTTTAAAAAACCTTAGACTTAGAAACTCCCAGTGGCAATCTTCTCAGTCCCCTCCCTGTTCAGGAGTTTTGTTCTGTTGCTTGATAAACTTTGCTTTGCTGCCCACTGCTCTCCTTCTCATTTACCTCTGCAGTCTTCAAAACAGGGTGGATAAGAACTGTGGGCACCAAAGGAAAAAAACAATGAAACAATAGGAGGAAACATAGATAATAGGGTCCTTGGTCAAAGGAATGAGGCTGATACAAATGTGAAGGTTAAGCAAAGCTTTATTTCATGCCAAGCATCAGAATTATACTGGCTTGGGCCAGGGTTGCTTCCCAAGAGAGAGAGTGGCCACACCTATTCTTACAGGTTACCTTTTATAGGGGAAACCATACCCCGAGCTGACCCATCTAACTCAGACTCACTAGCTTATCTGAGTTAATTCTTTCACTCTGCTGTGATGAATACATTTAAACTGTTAAGTTCATAATCCCCACAGAGTGGTTTACCAGAGGATCTCCACTGGTCAGGGTCTGAGAGGTTAAGGGGATTAACTGATTGGGCATCTCCCCAAACCTGATCCTAAGTACTGGGAAATGGACACCCATTCTTAATTTGCCTCTCTATACCTCCTGAGATGGGGAGGTTAAGGGGGTTAGCTGATTGGGTGTCTCCCTCAACCTGGCTGGCTCACCTTTGTTTTCCAGGGGCCCTTTGCCCATTTCTCCCGGAGTTGTTTTTCTAAGTAAACAAGATGGTGGCCGGGATTTCTAAATAGGGCCTTACATTTCCTGTCAGCTCTCCATCCTCAGTCTCTTCCTTTTATAAACCATATCCCCAAACTTGGCATCACCTGGAACTCTTTCTGCATCTAAAAATTATGCTTCAAGATTTCTCATTGAAACCCCAACACTCCAGCTCTCTTTCCATTTTGCCCAACACATTTGTTCTCTGATATCAGCCAGCAGCATGAGATCTCAGTACCCTCTCCAACTTTCCAGAACTTAAGAACTTTCTGTGATCTTACTACTATCAAACTCTTTGTGTTTACTGTGTTGAGTTACTTCCTGTTTCCCCAAGGTGCTTTGTTTCATTTGCCTCTCTGGTAATCTGTGTACTGTGCTTGGTAAGCCTCTCTTCTCCTCCTTATCGTGTCTCTTAGGTGTTATTGTCTCTGGGAAGCCTGTTCTAACCTCTCCCTCACCCCCAGCTATAGCTCCAGAAAATACCACTGCCTTGCATTCCGTTAGTATCTAGAGGGCAGTTTTATGTTGTATACCTCTCCTGGTTACTTTCTTGCCTGACTCTCCCAGGGCACTTTTGGGATGGGACTCCATCCTTTTTATTATTGAATCCTCAACTTTTAATACTTAAACACGCAGTGTATATAAATGAAAAGAATGACTATCAGGAAAGTTTATATAAAAGTAAGAAAAACTGTCAATTTGTGTGAAATTTATATTTTATCACTCAGCAAAATTAATCTGGCCAAGATAAGTATAGTTTGAATACAAATAATGTGGTTTTCTTTTTTTAAAAGATTTTATTTATTTATTCGACAGAGAGAAACACAGCGATAGAGGGAACACAAGCAGGGGGAGTGAGAGAGGGAGAAGCAGGCTTCCCGTTGAGCAGGGAGCCCAATGTGGGACTCGATCCCGGGTCTCCGGAATCATGACCTGAGCCGAAGGCAGTCGCTCAACCAACTGAGCCACCCAGGCGCCCAATAATGTGGCTTTTGATAAATTCCACCTACCCAGGGCTCATCTAATTCTCAGCAAATATTTAAATAAAAAAAAAAAAGGAATGAACTGCTTTATGTAGCAAAGGTTATCATGAATAAGTCTTTGTTATTTATAGAAATGGAATATTGCAATTATGCTGGGCAGGGCTTCAGAGCTGCATCACCCCATAATTCACTTTCTGTTCCAATACCATCACCCTGCACCCTTGCCAGAGTCGGCTCAACCACAGGCAGCATCTGACGGAGAAAGCGGCCATCCAAAAGCTGCCCACTGGCAGCGATGTGACCCGACCTGGCGGCTCCCTGTAACAGGCCTTCTCTACTTCACAAAGTGACAGGTGATCGAGTCCAATGTTCTCCGGGGAGTTTAGGGAACTATCTAAGTCCTTTGACTTAGAGAGTGAGTCAGAGCAGAGGGGTCACTACACCAAATCTTCAAAATCTCAGACTACTAGTTTAGGAGATCTCACATCAGATTACTAGACTCAAGTATCGCAGAGTTGTCGCTTTAGCCTGCACACTCAGAAAGCCTGGCTATGAAGCTGTGTTGCCTGCTTTCTCACTGGCATTTTTTGTCCTTCTATTGTAAGGATGCTGACCAGTGGAGATCCCCTGGTAAACCACTCTGTGGGGGTTATGAACTTAACAGTTTAAATGTATTCATCACAGCAGAGTGAAAGAATTAACTTGGGCAAGCTACACGAGTCCGGTCAGCCCAGGTGCAGTTTTCCCCTATCAAAGGTAGCCTGTAAGAAGAGGCGTGGCCACTCTCTCTAATTGGGAAGCCCAGGCCAGTATAATTCTCCATGCTTGGTGCAAATAAAGCTTTGCTTAACCTTCACTTTTGTATCAGCCTCGTTCCTTTGACCATGGACCTTATTAGAAACTATTAAGGCTGAGTTGTTATAAGGAATACTGCACAAACATAAGCTTAAGTTATTATGAGAGAGACATAGAAACAAAGAAAAACTATGAGCTGATGCTAGAATCTTCAGTGGAAAATGATCCAGAAGTTGACAGGACAGGTTGAGGATGTCTTGGTTAGAATGCATGAATCTTGAAGGAGGAGAAATGTTTGCATAAGAATAGAGGGAATTATTGGAAGAAAATAGTGAATAGAAACAAGGAGAATAAGGAGGAGCTATGAGATAAGGAAAGCAAGATTTGGTTGCATTCAATAAGTACCATCCACACAAAAAAAGAAGTAGACAAAAGGTAAAAAATAACATCCACAATTCCTGACCTGAAACTGTTGGTGCCAGATGCCTTCTGGATATCATACTTTTTTGGAATTTAGGTAGATTATACTGGGTAAATATACTGTATATTATGCATACTGCACAGGATCGGAAAAAACAATAAAACAAAGAAACCTCTCCAATTAAACACTTAGCATGTCTGTAGCAAAATAGATGGCTTTTTTATACCAAGCAAGATGAAAAGCAATTTTAATAATAGTCTGTCATCAGCTCAGGCCAAGTTTTCTCATCAGTTGATTTTCCATAAACTTAGAAAATGTGTCTGCTTTTCTAAGTTTTGAAGGTTTGGGGATTTGGGGGACTTTGGAATTGTGGGTAAGAGCTTATGGATCTGCAGGTCTAGGGCACCTGGGTGGCTCAGTCATTAAGCGTCTGCCTTCGGCTTAGGTCATAATCCTGGAGTCCCTCGGATCGAGCCCGCATCAGGCTCCCTGCTTGGTGGGAAGCCTGCTTCTACCTCTCTCGCTCCCCCTGTTTATGGTCGCTCTCTAGCTGTGTTTCTCCCTGTCAAGAGCTTATAGATCTGCAAGTCTTATTTTTTTTTTTTAAGATTGTATTTATTTATTTGACAGAGAGAAACACAGCTAGAAAGGGAACACAAGCAGGGGGAGCCCTAGAGAGAAAAACAGGCCTCCTGGCAAGCAGGGATCCCCAATGTGGAGCTCGATCCTGGAACTATGGGATCATGACCTGAGCCGAAGGCAGTTGCTTAACCAAATAAGCCGCCCAGCTGCCCCGGATCTGCAGGTCATTTTAAGGCCTGAAGCTTTTATAGACAACTGTCTCCACATAAGGCCTAACTTGTATCTCAGCATTAAATGATTTGGTCTTGACTGCTCGTAATCCCTCTGTAGTTTAATCCCTCTATACAGTGGGTATAATCTCATTTATAAAGAAGACATAACAATGTGACCTATTTGGTCAGATTTGGAGGAACATCAACTCTGATAATTCATGTAAGTCACTTATCTCAATGTCTGATACACGTATGTGCATATTATCAGTAGATTATCATAACTCTTCCAATATTAATAAAGGCAGCCCTGAGCAACCCCATTTTTCTTCCTCTTTTCTGAAATCTGCCAGTTTTGCAAAGCATAGTAGTTTTCCCAAAAAGAACCCACAACCCTGCTGTGCACTCCCTTTCCCCAAAGTAGAGGAAGACTACTCCAGAAAGAATCTCAAATTAACTCTCTTTCTCCATCTAGTAAAGACCAACAGCCATTCAAAATATAACTTTGCCCTCCATCTTGAGTAATTTATAATCTTTTCATACTTCCCTTCCAAAGGAGCATCCCTCACCTATCGGGGAGAGGGAGAGACATGAAGGGAAGGGAAATTTATTGTTATTATTTGTCATGAATGACACGGATTCATAACTGATTTATTAATTTAACACCATTTCTTTGTAACCTCTTTACTAGATATTGAGTTGTATGTTGAGAATTGAAAGATGAACAGAATAGATCGTCTTTGGTTTTAAGTATATCATAGTACAAAGAGATAGAAATGTAAAGAAGTAGTTACAGGGGAAGGAATACTTGTTTCAAGTGTTGAATAGGGTGGGCATGGAATCATGGAGCTAAAGCTGATGGTGAGGTTTTGCCCTTCCTGGGGGGTTTAGGCTTTATTCCATGGGCAGCTGTCAGTGCTGAGCAGATAAACAAATAGAGTACCTTATAGTCTCCTCCTTTCTTTGAAACCTCTGTCAGCCCTTAGATGCCATGGATTCCTTTGTCTGGCTACGTGGTATTATTAATCGTAAATAACATTCATTTTTCCTCTCTCTTTTTCTCTTTCACACACACATCAGATACCATGAATGCTCACTGTACACACTATGCAATTTTCCCAGCATGACATCTAAGAATCAGCCGAGCCATTTTTTTGTTTTGTTTTGTTTTTATCTACATGACTTAAAATGCAATCACTTCAGCTCACCATAGGTAAATGGTTAGGTCTGCCCTCCCTAAGTCAGGCATGGATGGACATACCCAGAAAATCATGTGGTAACTTTAGACTTGATAATTTAATCCTTGAATTGAGAAAGGCAGTTGTCATTGATAGTTCTGGTTGATGGTGAAATTTACCATCTTCTGAGGACCTAAAGAAATGAGGCACAGCCTAACATAATGAGCAGGTCTTTATGAAGATTTTTGCTTTTGAAAATGATGTACTGGTGTCCATGGCTAGCTCAGCCAGTTAAGCATTCGAGTCTTGATTTGGGCTCAAGTCATGATCTCAGAATCATGAGATCCAGGCCCATGTCAGGAGTCTGTGTCAGGCTCCATCTGTCTTGGGTATGAAGCCTACTTAAGAATTTTTCTCTCTCTCCCTCTTCAATAAAATATAAAATAATAAAATAAAATAAAATAAAATAATCAAATAAATAATAAAATAAAATAAAAATAAAGTAAAATAAAATAAAATAAGGGCCCCTGGGTGGCTCAGTTGGTTAAACAACTGCCTCCAGCTCAGGTCATGATCCTGGATACCCAGGATGGAGTCCCACATCGGGCTCCCTACTTGGCAGAAAGCCTGCTTCTCCCTCTCTCACTCCCTCTGCTTGTGTTCCCTCTCTAGCTGTGTTTCTCTCTATCAAATAAATAAATACAATCTTTAAATTAATCAATCAATAAAAATAAGTCAAATAAAAGAACGTCTGGAGGACATAAGAAATATCTCCCTGTCCCCGGATAATAAAATGTCTGTATACCTTGAAGTTAAAGAGATTTGGGTTAAGATCCCAGCTTCACCATTCACTTGTTGGTGTCTTAGTAAAAAATATGTTTTTACTACTGACAATATTATCATCAGTAAATTGGGTATAGTAATCACGACCTCTTAATATTGTGGTGGACATTTAATAAGTAATTAAGTTTATATGAACTGCTAGGGTTTTCTATAATTATGTAATAAACAATACAAAAATTTACTGACTTCAAATAACCATGAGTCAGGAATTTAGAAGGGTACAGCCCAGATAGCTTGTATCTGCTACATCCCCTGGAGCCTTACTTAGCTGGGAAGACTCAGATATGGGACAGCCTATCAGCTGGAGGTGGGTATGTATGATCAAGAAATATCTTCATGAGTCACATATGTCAATTTCTTATGTCTGACAGTTGATCCGACTGTTGGTAAGGACTTTAGCTGGGACTGTCTAACAGTAGACTCCTGTACCCCCTCCATGTGGCCCAGGCTTTCTCAGAGCAGAGTGGTCTCAGACCTCTTACACGATTGTTCAGAGCTCCAAAGATGAGTGTCCCAAGAGAACCAGATGGAAACAGTGTCATCATTTCATTTCTAGACCAGGAGGTCACATAGCTTTATTCTGCTCTGGTAAAAAACCCATTTAGGTGCAAGGGTATGAGAATAAGGACCCACCTGTCAGTGGAAGGAACACCAAACTCGTGCTGTCAGAAGAGTACATGGGATAGGAAATACTGTTGTGGCTAATTTGACAAATACAATCTGCCACAATAAATGACACATGGTAGTTCTTAATAAATATGGTTTTCCACTTTTCATCTTTACCATGACCACTGAAGAAATTTCTGATCAAGGTAATATACATTTTGTGGTCCTTAATTCAGCCAACCAAAAGTTACTCACTTTTTTAATACCAACTATAATCATTATTATAGGGGACCAGTGTTTCTTGGATATATAGTATGTACCAGGCACTATTTGAAGCACTTTAACTGTATCACTTATTTGATCCCCATAACCTACTAACAAGGCAGGCATTATAAATGACTGTTTCTTAAAAGAGGAGCAAACTGAAGTTTAGAGAAATTAAGTAACTTTCCTATATAAGTCACTAGGCTAAAACTGAACCAGAGTAATTGGGCTCCAGAAAGCACATATTTTAACCACTCACTACTCCACATCTGTCTCCACCAGTATTTAAATCCAAGATTGTGGGGCACCTGGGTGGCTCAGTCATTAAGTGTCTGCCTTTGGCTCAGGTCATGGTTCCAGGGTCCTGGGATCAAGCCCCTTTATTGGGCTGCCTGCTTGGTGGGAAGTCTACTTCTCCCTCTCTCACTCCCCCTGCTTGTGTTCCCTCTCTAGCTGTGTCTCTCTCTGTCAAATAAATAAATAAATTACTTTTAATAAATAGATAAAGGAATAAATAAATAAATAAATCCAAGATTGTAGTGCATGAACTTATTGATTTGTCACATAATAATAATACAAATTATATTATGTATATTAATAAATTGATTTTGTTTAAAAGAGTAGAACTATTTTCTTTTTTTTTTTTTTTTTTGGATTTTATTTATTTAACTGACAGAGAGAAGCACAGCGAGAAGGGGAACACAAGCAGGGAGAGTGAAAGAGGGAGAAGCAGGCTTGCCGAGCAGGGGGCCTGATGTGGGGTTGAGCCGAAGGCAGTTGCTTAACCAACTGAGCCACCCAGGCGCCCCAAGAGTAGAACTATTTTCAGTGTAACTCTTCTGATAAGTCTCAAAAGGATGAGCATCATATTCATGTATTATTACTGTGGGAAGAACCTAATATTCATTAGATGTATTTAATATGCCTGAAAGTATGCTAGATTTTTTTCTGGAAAATAATGTGGTATGGTAGGTACTGTTATTCCCATTTCATTAGGATACAATATTCTCTCTCTCCCTTTATTTTGTATTTATTTTTTAAGAGAGGGAGGAATGTGGTGATGTGGAAGGGCAGAGGGAGACAGAGAGAATCCCAAATAGGTTCCATACCCAGTACAGAGCCTGATGCAGGGCTCCATCTCACAACCCTGAGATCAGGACCTGAGCTGAAATCAAAAGTTAGATGCTTAACCCCCTGAGCCACCAGGCATCCTCTCTTTTCCCCTTTTTATTCAATCACTATTATTGTGCTCATTCTGTACAGTGTGCACTCAATCAAGATTACAGATGAATGCTGTCAGGTGCTAGCAGTCCTTGCACTCAGATATCTTACAGTTTAGAAAAAAAAAAAAAAGGTAAAGAAGATAGATAATTAAGGAAGCAATTACCAGAAAGTGTGTAAAAAATATTATGATGATTCCCTCTTTTTCTCTGCCTACCTCTCTGCCTATTTGTGATCTCTCTGTCAAATAAATAAGTAAAATATTAAAAAAAAATGATGAGGGAAATCCTAAAAACCATGGAGGCTACTCTAAGAGATCTGGTCTGATGTAAGGATGATCATAAAAGAAAACTGTGGTTTGATTATCAATAAAGGAAAAACACAAATGAATAACAAACAAGACCTTCATGCATACTTTAATTTCTTTCCCTCCCAATTCCTAACAGATATAAAAATCTTATTTTATTGATGAAGAAATAAGAATGGAAAGGAGAAGTATTCAGACACATCTGGGAATAACCAAAAAAAAATGAGAATTCATGTACAGAGATTTCTGACTCCAAAGCCAAGAGTTTTACTACATACACAGTGGAACTTTGGGAAGTTTCATTCCCTAACAACCAGCATGCTCAACACTGTTAGATTGTAGAAATTGAAATTTATTGGCCCCATCTGACCAATGAGAACCTTTGAGAGTAAAGGCCCTCAGTTTGTGTTCCACTTATTCTGGTGCTCCTGAAGTCTGAGAACTGCAGCTCTAGACATAAAGAGGGAGAGTGAATAACAGTGGGTTAGATGGAAATTGAAGGTGAGGGAGAATCTTGATAGAGTAAGAGAAGGCCTTCCAGAAAGAAGAAGGAACAGCCCTGAGCTTACATTTGACAATCAGCAAGTAGACAGTCCAGAGCCTAAGGGCAGTCTGTGGACCAAAGCAATGGCAGATGCTTTAGCACTCTAACAGATCACTAGGCCATGTTCATGCACAGTAATGCTTAAGAAATACCATTCTTGTCCAGACTGACAGCTCAGTTATGACTAGTGGGGGAAATAGGTTGAGAAGTAGTGATTTAAAAAACACCTAAGGCTTTATAAGTGAGGGTAGGGGAGGAAAGATGATTTTCCCTTTATACTTCTAAGTTCTCAGCTGAGACCTCTGCAGTAAAATATTAACAAGAGAAAAATAATTTTATTAACATGTATACTTCATACATACCTGGGAAATACTGACAGAAAAGTGACTAACTCTCAAATATGGCTTAGATTTCAGGCTTGCACGCCATACTTCCTGTGGATGCAATAGGCTTCCAGAGGAAAGTGACTGATTTTTAGGAAAGATGAATGAGACCTTTGAAGAGCAGATGGGAGAAATGAGAACTTGTGACAGTTGATCTGGGTATGGTGTAGAGATCTAATCTCATGATAAAACTTAATCTTCCTTAGTTGATAAAACTCCTGGGGAAGAAATTTATGACAATTGATTTCCTTTTGGAAATCTGTCTCTAGGCAGATAAGGGGAGTTCAGAGACATTGTCTCCCTTCTTTAGTTATTTTTCAAGTGCCTACAGATCAAAATAACCAATACACCAATGTGGCATATTTTGGAATGGCACGTCTTACACCCCTAAAGAGAGATTTTTGTGTGGCATATTCTGCTACCTTCATGAGGAGACTGAGCCCCAATAAGTTTAAATGATTTGAAAATAAACACAGAGATTAAGGAGGGATTAGACCCAGGACTTCTTATTGCTTTTCCACATCAAAGTCAAGGAAACAACTTTGCAGGCACTATAGGTCAACTCTTCAGGCCTGAGTTCCTGACAATAACAGAAATAGGAATGGAAAGGAGAGGGATGCAAGTAATTTATAGAATATATTTGAAAATAAACTCTCTACATGCCTTCAGATAAACATGTAGATCAGAAATAAATTTAAAAAGTCATATTTAAGAGTTTTCCTGGAGAAAGATCCCCCACCCAAATGATACCATATTTGGAAAAGAAAAAGAAAATGCAATAGGCTAAAACCATCTTGAGATGAATCATACTTCAAAGCCATAGAGTCTAGTGTGGACTGAAGTGGATCTATTTCTCTCTCAAGCTGAAGAGTTTCAATATTAATAATTACCTAATTACAAAGACTGCTATCTGGACATGTGAAACAGAGAGTGGTACTACTAAAAGAAGCAAGGACAGTGGCAATGCTCCGGGGTAGCCTGGACACTCACAGGCTCTGGCCATACTGACCCCTTTCATAACCACTGCCAGTGAGCCTAGGAAGAAGGTCAAGTTAGCTAAAGGGATAAAAAATGGACAACCCAAGAGGAGATGAGCCAAAAAGGCAACGGAAGAAGATAAATCTTCAGACAAAAATGTGCAAACTGAGGGGAAAGAGGGCTCAAAGGGAAAAGAGACAGTAGAGGCTAACCAAGAAACTTAATCAGGTAGGTGTGCAAGAAAATAGTCACAAAACCCAAGGAGAAACCAGCTTCTGAAGGAGCAAGAGGGAAGAGGCCACATGTGAGTCACATCATACTTTCCAATGTTATGCACACAGCCTATTCCTCTCTTCTCCCTCCAAAGGAATATTTTTCTCAACTTTTTTGTAAATACAAGTTTTAATAGCTACACAAAGGCACTTTTTTTCTCATCTGATCCCATTCTTAACTATATTTTTTAAACTTCGTGTAACTGCTTTGAGAAGTGAAATTTTATGCTGAAGGGTTTTTGTTTTGTTTTGTGTTTTGGTTCATGTGCATCCAAAAAATATGAGAATGTGGAATTAATAGAGCTTTTGTCTTGTGTATCAACTTAATATTTCAGTATTCAATACCGAGTTGGAAAACCAGTGTTCAATAGGAAAGAATTGTAAAGATATGGAAAAATTGGCATGAATTCCATCCCACACACAACTTGGGGCTGTGAACTTTGTGTAAATTAGCACACACATCCATTTCTGGCATGTTACATGCAAGTTAATATATTTTATATTCCAAACAAACAATGAGAAACATGGACATTTCCAGTTAAGAGAATTACATTTCTAGGAAATGACCTTTCCAAGCTGGTGAATATAAAATATCGAGGCGTTCAAGAAACAAATAGTTGGCACCTAGGGAAATTGGAATATTTAAAAATATGCCTCAAAGAGCTAAATGACCTTTACTTTTTCTCACTAAATATAAAATGCTCACCTGCGTCCAGATTACACATTTCTCAGAAAAGTTAGATTTGAGGTGTTCAAGCATTTAGACTTAGGGCATTTAACTTATGAAAACTCATAGCATTGAAAATGAAGAGGAGTTTGCCTGGAAAAATTTTTATCTGTACAGCTAGTGCCCCAGGGGAAAAACAAATGGAAATTCACTATGATCTAATACACATAGATAAAACACACAGCAACCACCGCTTTCACTCGCAAACAACTGCAGTTAAAGGATGTAGTTTCCCCTTTTCTCTAATTTGGCCAGGGAATTAGGGGGTTATATCAGACATAGGAGCTATTGTGACATTTTTATCTTGTTAAGACCATATTTTGATCATCAGGTAATTAGAGGTGCTTCTCTAATGCCTCTATTGTGGGGTCATGGACTGTGGTCAAGCATTTATTCTTCAATGTCAGAAAATTATTCTTCATTTATATGCTAAAAATGAAAAGTGCTTGCTCAATACATAGGAAAAAGATTTAAATTTCTTTTAAAAATTATTATAAAATCCAAATTTTTATCTTGCCTTCTTAGAGAAAGACCCTGTTAGAGTTTGAGTAGTTTTCCTATTGTCCAATGTCTCGCTTTCTCTTGGGTTTTGTTTCAGAATCCCGTTGGTAATGACATTAATGGAAATGCCAATTTATTTAGATCATTTTGTTTCTCATCTCCAATTCTTCAACTGATGCTTCTCTTACTGTGTTCAAAGCACAGTTATCAATGTGAGAAATGATATAAGATAAAAATAGTAGCAGAAACTACTATGAGAAGAGTATGGAATGGAATAGAAACAGTCTTGGCAGAAGCTTAAAAGACTAGCAAGTTCAATTCCAATTCCTTTCAAATGGATAGCATGGTGTCATTGGTATTTCAAATATGCATTATAATTGTTCATGGAGGGGGCTTGATTTTCTGTAGGGAATGAGTGATGTTACTTTTCAAAGAGCTCTAAGCAATTAAGACTTAGAAGGAAAGTGAGGATATTTGCATAACCTGTATAATTTCATTTTGAAAATATGTAAGTAAATGTAAGGGCCTGGTCTTCAAAGTGCAGCTATAAAATCTCTATTTTCTTAAATAGAAAATTAAGTAGAACCTGCTATCTTTTCTGATTTGCTGCAGCAGTAATAGTGTCTTCGGTCATGGTGGGTAGGTGGGGGCTTGGGGTGGAAATTGAAAATAAAAGAATGGACCCCAGAGCAAAGTAGCATCAATGCCAGCTGGCATATTTACTATGTAGCAAGAGAATGCTGAAGGAATGTATTTCACATCCCCCAAGGGAGAATCACAGGGTCCTAACACAAAGCTAATGCAACTCCGGAGCTATTATTTGTGGTTGAGGATGAAGGAATTCAAATGAGGAAAAGACATTTCTATGGCTTTAAAATCTGTCCCTGCTCGGTCGGCTCTTGTGTTAAAGACAACTTTATAAAGAAAAGCGTCTTGGCCTCAGATCTCAGACCAATTTTCTCTTGCCTTATTAACCCATCCCTTGCTCATTTCTCTCATACAGGAAAACAATACCACAAACAAAACAAAACAAAATCCGTCAAAATCCAGGTAACTAAGGTAAAAGGTTGCCATTCAGGATAAGGAAGTCCCCTGGAACAGAGAAGGTAGGTTGGGGCCGTGGCCTTAGGAACAGCCTGCAAGATGGCTGCTGCACCAGCCCGCACCACTCCTCAGGACCCTTCATCTTGGGACTTCCGACTTTCAGAATGCAGTGTCATGATGAATAAGCCAAAACTCACCTCCACCCCCACCACCAGCACATGAAACACAACCCGGAGATCACATCACCCCTGGGACCTCACCCCAGTTACTTAGAAACTAACGCCTAAAATCTCCCAGAAACCACACCCTGACCCCGACTGATAAAAATAAGTGTGGCCAGCCCCACCTCACGACTTTCCTAGCCCTTCTTTCTGCTGGACCAGGGAACCTCGCGGAGAGCGCCTCCATTAAAGTCTACTCAAACCACTTGCTGAGACTGCTTCTCTTCTTTACTCGCTCTCTCTGCAGTTCATCCTCACCGATGCCGAAAACCTTACACCACCTTACATCAAAACGTTGTCTCTGTGAGACGGGATCTCAAAGTCAGCATTCTTAGCAATATAATAAACTGGCAAAATAAGCTTTCTGTGGGTTTTTATTTTGTTTAAAGTTGATGGGGCTTAGGAATGGGGGTGGGGGGCAGTGGGGTGAGGTCTGGAGCCATTTTTGGTGCAAAATGGTGGTTTTACTCAAGCACAAGGACAAGACCCATGGGTTGCACCAGGGTTGTGAGGGGTGGCTGATTATATACTATGGGGTTGGGGGAATAAGGAAAAGGGAGGTTTCAAGAGGATTTTCGTATGTTAAAGAAGACTCATTGATACCAGAGGCCTTTGTTAGAGTCAGAGAGGTCTTAGATATGCAGAGGCCTAAGTCGCCAGGGAGTTTCAGAGCCTGTTCTGCTGGCCTTGAGGCTAAGCAGGCCCTAACAGCCTTATCTCTGTTTAGCTAAGGTATTAACATGAAGATAGTTGGGAGCTTCCTGGAGGAACATTACACTCCTCACCTGCTCCAATGGGCTGCAGGATATAAGGACACTTAATTGTATCTACATTTTCCTCTGGAAGCTAGGCTATTGCTAGAAACGCTTTGTTCTTGTAGATTGCTAAGACATTTGTAAACTGAGAGAGACTCCTGTCTTGCAGTATTGGGATCTCTTTAAGTTAACTATTTGTTTTTCCTGTCTTTTCCTTTGCTTTAGGGTAGTTAGGAGTGCCTGAAGGTCACACATATCCGTGGAGGGGTGGGTTGTGGGATGCCAGCTTCTGCTTTGTCCTCAGCTTACCTTCTGTTCCCTCATCAAAATGGTTTTGAGTTTGTCCACAAAAATCCCTCAAATCCAGACATGTAAATTGTGGCAAATTAAACCATTCTTTAGCAGTCTCTTAAAAAATGTGCACATTGATTGACTCCAAAATTTTCCTTCTAAGAATTTGTCTTAAGAAAATAATGTATGATGTACATCAAAGACCAGAACAATGTAGATGTCATCAATAAAGAATTTCATTAAAAATATTGCATTTCCAGACAAGACAAGAATATACACCTGTTATAAACTAACTTTTAAAAGAGTATTTATGGACCTGGAAAATGATTATGATATGTTGAGGGAGAAAAAAAGTTAATGAAACATATATAGCAAAACCCCTCATATTTATAAAATAGTCTGTGGATTTAAGGATATGTACATGAGGGCATATGATTATTTTAAATTTTTGTTCTCTGCATCTGAATTTTCTCATTTTATCCAATAAAGATGAATTATTTGTAAACCAAATACCAAAGTAACTTTAAGAGCAACTTGCCCAAAATAGCTAAAATACCAAGTTTGTGTTCTGTCTGCTGATTTTCTGGGGTCATTTCCATCATGCCTGGAGTGAACAACTTGGCTAGCCCTCCTTACTTAAGGACTTCAATACAAAGTTAGCCTCCTGGGTCATCTACTCATTGGGGGAAAAAAATACAAAGCAGCCCACCATAGCACCTTCCTCTAGGTTACTATCCCCAACTAGCAGGAGAAAATTTTCCTAGTTGTCAAACCTGTAGTATTTTACATCAAAGAATGATCCTCACCAATGTCTCCCTTAAGCCATGGGTTGGGTAAGGGAGCAGGCATGGGAATGTAATCACCGGGTCACATACCCATTCTACTCCAGAACATGTCAAAACAGATGTGGGGAAAGACCTAGCATATCAAGTCTGGTTGCTTAATACTTCCATGTTTCCAGGGGAGCCTGGGACCATTATTGACACTTGACTAACCTCTGGAAATGTGGCCCTCAGAACCCTTTTTATGTTACTAATTGATGATGTTGTATGCATGCCTGGAGGGTTGGGGCACACTGCACCAGCTTGTCAGAACTTGTCAGCATTGATTTACACGAACATGAAGATCAGTGATGTTTCACTGTTGGGATTCTGAATTTTAGTTGCCATGGCTGGTTGCATAGCATGATGTGCCTCTGTGATCAGCTCTCCATAAAAACCTTGGATCCTGAGACTTGAGCAGGCTTTCCTGGGCAGAGACACTTTGCATGCATCTCCACAGTTCCCAGCTAGAGGGAAAAATGCATCTTGTATGATCAAAGAAGGTAAAGGACTCAGAAGTCTATGCCTGACTTCTCTGGACTTCTTCCAATGCATACCTTTTTTTCTTTTCCTTTTGCTACTTTTGCTGCTGGCTGTGAACATAGCCTGCTATTGAGTCTTGTGAGTCCTTGTAGTGAATCACAAAGCTTTAAGGTTGTAGTCCGAAGCCCACAACATAACCTCTCTACTCCACTCCACTCCACTCACAGTTCCCTAGCAATATAGTTTGTGTTGCCATTTCTGTTCCCTACCAAGATGGTATTTGCTATTTGTCTAGAATTCACCTGTTTAATAATCTTACTGAGCAACTGAATCTAAGAGGCTCACCTCAATGGCCTTCTCATTTCTTCATGTGAGGAGTTTGCACTTCTACATCCTCAGCTGGGAACCTTACTGAGACCCTTGAGAATCAAAATGTTAATGTGAACTAGAGAGCAGTATAAATGGTAGTGAGATCTCCATCCTGAATAGAGGCTAGAAGACTGGAGAGGGGCCCAGACAGAAGATTGGCCATAGTGGTCACAGAGGAAAACAGAAAGAAGCTACGTGCCTAGAACCCAAGCAGGTGCTTTGGTTCTTTTGGTTGTTTGGTGTCAGTAGATTTGGAGAAATTATTTAGGAGACTAATCATTGATGGTCTGTCACTCATCTGATAATTTTTTGTCCTGAAGAGTTATCGGTTTCTACCTCAGACTTTTGTCCCTTGCTCTCTGTATTTTGTTCCTGCAGTTTTTTCCCTTTTAGGAAAGAGTTTTAAATCATTAAGCATTTGTTGAACATCTCAGTGAAAAGGGACGAGGAGCTTGCGCTGAATGGAGGACACCAAGAGACGATCTCATGCAAGATGCAAAGGGTTTATTGGAGCATGCTTGGGCCCACAGCCTGACCCCCAAACCAGTCAGCGGCTGAGAGCCCCGAGCTATCCCGGGGGCGACCTTATATAGAACTACATTGTCCGTTACAGCAAAGCCCGCGCATCGACAGCCAATTAGTTTAAAACGTCACAGCAGGGTCTGCAGGCAGGCAGCCAATCAGTTTACGACAAATCACATACTTTCACCAATCGTCTCTACAGGGGGATATACGTCCTAATTTGGGCTAGCAAGAGGTATGTGACAAGCTGCATGCCTGCGGTCCTTGGGGCCTGGGTGGGGTTGGGCACCTGCCTGCCGGTTGCTGGGCTCAGATAACAGAATGGGGGTCTGCTCTTACATCCTGGAGGGTGGGGGCCTTTACAGCAGCCTTTCACTCAGATGTTTTGAAATTTTATTTATTATGCTTCATGTATAAAGCTACTTCGGTAATATAACATTTTAGCTATTGCTATAGCTCCATTGGAAAATAAACAAATTCCATCTATATATGTTTTTCCTTTGCACACCAGATGTCCTAGATCCCCTATCTGGGACCATATCTGCATTTGGATGAGTATAATTTTCCCAAGTGTTTAGATTTCTGGGAGCTCCCCGAAACGGGATAATCAGGGTGGGAGACTAAACAGTATATTTTGCTTTGTGGGGATTTGGAACAGGAAAACTATGGATCAGATTATAATAATGAGCTATCAAAATGATGAATTTGGTCATTATTCTTTGAAAAATTCAAAACTTTCTCAGAAGACTAAAATTTTTTAAAAAAGGGAAAGCAAATATTCATGTTTGAAAAAATATCTTCATTCATATAAGTTCACTTAGAACCAATTTATTTGGTTAAATTGTCTCTGGTTGCTATTACCAGAACTATTTTCCAAATTTTCTCTCCTTCCTCCACCTTAAAATCCAAGCTGAGTATCTGAGTAGGCAGGGAAATAGCAGAACACCTGATTAGTACTTTGTTTTCTGTTCTTTGAAAACAATGGTAGAACTGTTACTATATTTAATGAGAATTCCAATTCAATCCAAATCAGTGTTCAAATCTTTTCAGCAATGTTCTTTCTATTCTGAAAGAAAGATATCAGTATTTTTTCATCATATAATTCTTCAAATTATACAGTCTTTGAATTAGCTTAATTAAATAACATTGGAAGAGAAATTTTTATGTGTCACACAATACTAAAGTTGACGCATCTGACCATTGGAGTATTAAATACTTTCAGGATGATTATTACTTTGTTTGTCATTCACAGAGATTTAGGGGGAGTATAGCATGTAACAAGAGTGAAGCCGATCATTTTCTGTTCAATGTTAAGCAATCACATTCCTATTGCCAGTGCAGCAAAGATCCACCTGTGTGATTTTGGTTAAGTGACTTAACACTTCTCTATTTCACTTTGACTGAAAAGCAGGAACCATGACAGCTTGTAGTATAATATTTCACAGTGCTATCTTGACTCAGTTTTTTTTTTTTTTTAAGATTTTATTTACTTATTTGACAGAGAGAAACACAGCTAGAAAGGGAACCCAAGCAGGGGAGTGAGAAAAGAGAAGCAGGATTCCCACCAAGCAGGGAGCCCGATGCGGGGCTGGATCCCTGGACTCCAGGATCATGACCTGAGCCAAAGGCAGACGCTTAAAGACTGGGCCACCCAACACACACACACACACACACACACACACACACACACACACACAC
The DNA here is from genome assembly GCA_004023965.1 of Spilogale gracilis. Lineage (NCBI taxonomy): Eukaryota > Metazoa > Chordata > Mammalia > Carnivora > Mephitidae > Spilogale > Spilogale gracilis. The sequence goes on along the minus strand of PITA01006404.1, from coordinate 51,304 downwards.
AGACACTCACACATCCAACTGCCAGAGATCCCAGATGCGAAAAATCCTTCCTCCTCAGGCGGAATTATTCAAAACAATCCACAGAAAACCTAAGAAACCTCTCTAACACCATCAGTCTTGCCACATAAAAGCTGTCTTTCAGTTCTAGCTTGATGTTGTTCTTTTCTCTAGGTATACCCTCTGTGTGGCCCTACGTGGCACCTTCTCACTGACAGAGCTGGAAGTAATAGAAAGTTCTGCTTTCCCTCTATCTGGGGATCATTTATTATGTGTCACCATCATCAGGAGCTAAGTAATGTTAAAATACAGCTCTAACCTTATAATTTATAAAGATTAAGTGAGATGATGCATGTAGTTTTCTTAACACAGTACCTAGTACATAACTATTCCCCCCTCAGCACTTTTTTGTTTTTTAAATTCAGTGAAAAACTCTCCATGGTACCAAGGGGAACACAACTAGAAAAACAACAAACACTTGGATTTTAAATTCTCTATTTAGAAAAATATTAAGTAGAACCAATTCTTCACAATACTCTTCCTTCCCTTCCTGGTAGGGAAGGAAGTCCCACCTAAAAGAAGTCCCACTTTTAATCAATTAAACTCTGACTTGGAGAGGAAAAACTAACATGAAGAGGAAAATGACAGATTCTAGTGGAAGTCCATGAATAGAATTTGTTTCTATTTATAGAGATATGATTTTGTTCTGCACCCTCCCTTAGGTCAAGTTTGGAAATGAAAATGATTACCCACTTTCTGCTGGAACATTTGAGAAGCGGCTTTGCAGAATTTAACTTATCCTTGAATCAGGAGTAATAGGATAGATATGTCAGCATGGGGAGCCTCAGAGAACAGGGCCAAGTTTCTAGATCCTCAAAGTGGTATGAGCAAGTAAATTTTATTGTATCCTCTAGAAAGTTTTATGGAAGAATTCAAGAACTATGGTCACATTAAGGGTGTATGAGAGTGGATATGCATTAGACCCTATAGCTGGACACCAGAAAGGAATGTAGACATTTTGGTGTAAGAGAGAGCAAGAAGAAGGTTCATTACCAATAATCAGGGCAACGTTATATATCCTAACAGATGCCATCATCATATATTGGCCAAGGGCTAGAATTTTCCTTCATTGACATAATATTACATCAGCCATATGTTAGAAGAATTTATGTTCACTCAATATCTATATCCACATCTTCTGACAGCTACCTTGAACATGGGTAGGACCAGGTGACTAGTTTTAACCAATGGATGGTGAGTGGAAGTGATCTGTCACTTCTGGGCTGTGGCAGTGAATGCTCCTTTCTAACCCCAGACATCCTTTTCTCTGTTACAACAATCATGGAAGTAACATGTTGAGATAGATGAGCCACGGATTGTCGGGGATGGTGCATGATCCGCCCCTCCCACCATGCTGCAATCAATACCAATATACTTAATAGTTTATATGTAATATACTTAATAGTTTAAATGTAGTTACTTAAAGTTTCCATGACCACGCATTCACCTTTTGTCTGTGTGACCACTCTGCCTTGCACGGTCAGAGGAGAAAACATTCCATTGAGATAAGATAGACAGAACCAACTGTTTGCCTAAAGCTAGACTGATGTGACTGCCAGTGGACCAAGGTCTGTTTCTGCCCACAATTAGGGATGCTCTGTCCTAAGTTTATGGCACCTGAACAGCGCCGATGTCTTGGGGAATTTATGATTGGAAACCTGAAAGAAGTCTGTGTAAGCTCTTACAAATCTCTCTTATCATACACCCTTCTCTTGAGAAGATCTGTAACTAAAAAGCTTTAAATAAAGAACCCTGAAGACACAATTTTCAGGAGATCCCCACACCATTCTTCGAGTCCAGTCTCCTTATATCGCTGACTCCGTCACCACCTTCTGGAAACCCTGACTGACTGTTGCCGGGGCAACGGATGAAGCTAGTATGATTGATCTCCTAAAGGACCACTTGGAAGAAAGCTGTCAGACCCGATAGCAGAAATAAGCTTTAAATGATAAGCCAATGATGTTTTAGGGTTAATCTGTCATCACTACTGAATCTGGTAACTCTTTATTAATATAGGCCCTAGAAGTTAGATGTCTCCCCAAGATCAAGTGATAGGAGAAAACCTTAAATTGGCTGAATATATTTTGAACTAATTTTGAAAAATCCTTAATTGGCCAGTTTGTGTGTGCTGCTTCTAGATAAACTAGAGATTTAGGAAAGACACTACATTTTGTTATGGAAAAAAAGTAAACTTACATTTATTGCACCAAATTTAAATACTTGGGGGAAACCACACCTGCTCCTTCATTATTAATATTTCAAGATAAATACAATACATTTTAGGGTTAAAGTATTTTGAAGTAGAGTGGATACATGTCCCAACTATGCCACTTTAGAAGAAAATAATAGCACCCAACTTACAGGGTTGTGGTGAACATCAAATGAGACAATGTATATAGAGTTTTTAATTGAGCTTTTAATTTAATTTCGTAAGAGGAAATAGTCAATGTTTATTATTATTTTAACATAGTAATGGCTGAAAATCCACACAAATACAATAAATTTGCACTGATTCAAGGCAAAATGAATCAATAAATTCCTGTAATACACAGAAGAAGATGACATGAGGAGATATTTAAGGTAATTGGAATGAGATATTATCTTCAGGATATTTTATGGTACACATATGCCTCTTATAGGAATCAGTGGACAGGTAATAGAATATGTCTTTTAGCTTAGAATCTTTGTTTTTCTTTGCTCCTAAAAGAGGCAAAATCTTGGATTGTATCAATTTTTACAACATGCTACTTCTCTTGGAAGTATAAATAGGTAGAAACAGGTTTGAGAGATAAGTGTATTTCTTTTAAAAAATCGGTGGGTAACTTGCAAGAGCAGGTATGTCAATATTTGCATGTCTCCTGTGTATCATTTTGGTTTACAGTCTCCTGATTGCTATCTTGTGGGGAATTGTTCTGTTTATAGCTTTAAAATTGCTATCTGGGTGACAGTCTTCTGTTTTTAATCTTAAGATGGTTGTCTAGTGGCTTTGCTCCCCATGCAGCTTGATGATACTGTGGAGGGAAATACAATTAGCTAACTACTCACCTGTTCAGTTTACAATTTCATGAGTGGATGTTGTAGTATGATATACATCTTGGGGCTTGTAGTGAAATCATTTGAAAACAGAGATTCTGTATGAAATGCTGTAATATTTAAAAATGTCTAAATATTTTATGTAACATATAATGTCTATAGATTCTCTCTCTTGATATTTATGCATATGTATTTGCAAAAAGTCCCTGGCTTATAAGGGTTAGACTTCAAATTTTTTAACTTAAAAAACGATACACATTCTGTAGAAACCATACTTTAAATTTTGAATTTTGATTTTCTCTAGGGCTAGTGATGTATAACAAATACTCATGATGCTGGGCAGCAGCAGTGAGCTACAGCTCCCGGTCAGCCATGTTGATCACCAGGGCTAAGAATCGATATACTTACAAGCATTCTGGAGTCATACAACCATCTGGTTTTCATTTTTTGTACAATATTTAATAAAGTATATGAGGATTCAACACTTCATTTTTTTAAAGATTTTTTTTAATTTACTTGACAGAGAGAGCACAAGTGATGGGGAGGGGCAGAGGGAGAAGCAGAGTCCCCATTGACCAGGGAGCCCAATGGACATGGGGCTCAATCCCTGAGATCATGATCTGAGCTGAAGGCAGATGCTTAACCGACTGAGCCACACAGGTGCCCCTCAACAATTTATTATAAAACAGGCTTTGTAGTAGATGATTTTGCCCAACTGTAGGTTAATATAAGTGATCTGAGCACGTTTAAGATAGATTAGGCTAAGCAGTGATGTTTGGTAGTTTAAGTGTATTAAATGCATTTTGGGTTTACAGTATTTTCAACTTATGATGAGTTTATTGGGACATAACTCCATCATAAGTCAAGGACGATCTGTATACAGAGACATCTCTCTTTTCACAGGGCTTATACAATTAAACAATTGTAAATCTGAATTGTGACATTCATTTTGGATTCTAACCTTCTACTCTTTTATATACCTCACAGCTTTTCCATGTTTTTCCTCTTACCATCATCATTTTAATTGAAGTTTTGTCATTGGATCAGGATCAGATTCTATGCTGTTTTTCAGAAAAAGTTTTCAGTGGCTGTTTAGAAGGTAGTAAAACCTAGGGAATTTACCAAGTTATTTATAAATTAGGTATTTCATGTGAGATTTCCTTTATATTAGCATTATATAATAAAATTGCTAGAGATACAGGTAGTTATATGATATATTCGCTGATATATATAGGGAACAAGTGATGATTTCAATAGGCAGATTTATAAGACCCTGAGAAATGGACATAATCAATAGTTTCTCCCCATGGTCACTTAAAAAAAAAATCTGTTTACTCATAATTATGGGGCATCTGTCTTGAATGAAAGAAACCTGATTCTCCATCATGGATAAGTTGCTCTTGAGTAGTTTGAGAAAGCAAAGGGGAGTTTTCAGTTTTTTTGTTTTTTTGTTTTTTAATTTTTTTTAAAGATTTTTTATTTATTTGACAGAGAGAAACACAACCAGAGAGAGAACACAAGCAGAGGGAGTAAGAGAGGGAGAAGCAGGCTTCCCGTTAAGCAGGGAGCCCGATGTGGGACTCGATCCCAGGTCTCCGGGATCATGACCTGAGCCGAAGGCAGTTGCTTAACCAACTGAGCCACCCAGGCGCCCGGGAGTTTTCAGTTTTATCAGATCACTTGTCAAGGGACTGATGAAGACCACTGGTGATCTTAAATTGAGTCCATGTGTCAGGATGAAGTATGCTGTGATCAGAATGGGGTTCCCCTTTGCAGAGGAAGAAAGAGAAGCAATTAAGTAGAAGAAAGAAAGATATTTAAGTCAGAAGATACAGCTTTGGGGGTGATCACAACCACTTAGTAGTAATGGTCACATGACTCTAAATTTGTTATTTTAGTCTATTTTCCTTATCCGAAAACCAGAAGTATTTCAATAACACTTATCTCAAAAGGCTGTCATGAGCCAAATGAATCAACATATGTGGAATAAGTATATACACGGTAAAGCACTATGTAACTTGTGTTTGAACTAATATGGTGCCACTGGAAATGTCAACTGTACCTTAAGGCATTAGAAATGTAAGTTGTTTCTCCCTCCTCTTCAGTATATCAAAGACTTAAAATCCAGGGTGCCTTGACATAGCTCACCCTGAGCACAACAAAATGACAGTGATCCCCCCAAAATGGGTCTAAATATCTAAGGAAGAGAACATATGTCTGTGTCCAGGCAAATAGTAGGACGTTCAAACAACAGGATCTTTAAAGAGCATACCTGAAAAGATTTAAGAGAACTTACTCTAAATATTATGTTGAAAAATACATTTTCTGTCCTCTGACTCATTTGAGATCATATGTAATCAAATAACCATAGTATCTTGAAAGAGTAATAGAATTTTAAATGAGAGGTTTATTGGAATCTTAAAATTCTTACACTTTGGAGGTATGAAGGAGTAAGAAACAATATTTGAAATAGAAGTTAGAATAAGAAACTTGAGAGAGGAACTCTTTCACATTACCAATGTCTTTAAAATTACTCTCACACATTTCTATGGGCTCATCTCAAATCAGCAGTCAGTTCATTGACTATTTATGGACCCATTCCCTCTCCTGCTCTTTAAGCATGGCACTAACATTTGATATTCTTTCTAACAAAAGATTTGCCAGAACCATTTGTGTAAATCGTCAAGAGGGCAGAAAGAAAAAAATTATAAGAAAATTTATTATCATTTGGATACAACCTACCAAATATTCCATATGTATATATTTTTTTATTCTCAAAGAAACAAACCAACCAGTTAATGAAGCAAAGTCTGCATGGAGGAGAAAGTCTGTACACAACAATAGGCATATGTGCTAGATGGCAAAAACATATGGAATGTATCCCATTCCAAACAACCAAAGAGCTCCCAAGAATAATTAATGACATTCATAAATGTGGACAAAAATAAGCCCATAGTCACATCTTTAAATTATTAAATCTAAAACAAATCTTCCTCTTTCCTAATTGGTTTTTCTTATGATAAATTTCTGACACAGACGAGAACATTTGTTTCATATTTTATTGAATTTCATTTATATTAAATTAAAAATATATTTCTGACAGATTCATGTAACAAAAAGGCAGAACAGTTTTCAAATTGTTCAGCTGGGATGATCAGTATGGAATGAGGCAAAGCAGGTCACATTCTATAATTGCCTTATACAGGTACAATTCTTTCCCAAGAGCCAAGAGAGGATCCTTGAGAACTAACTGAAAAGCCTAATTACAGAAATTTAAAATACTGTTTGTCCCATTCTCAAACAACAACAGAAATTAGGGGAAGGAAAGTAGAATGGAGTGAAGGGTTGGCAGAGAAGAAAGAATAAGGAAAATTATACTAAAAATATACCTAACATTAAAAAAGTTAGTATGTGTTAAGTGCATAATCCTTCATAGATAAAATAGAAAAAAAATCGAAATAACATTACACCACACACAATTGGCATATCCTATTGTGTAAGCGAGTGCAGAGGTTGAACACGTCACAATAGTGCTGAACACAGAATCACAAGTAATGTCAAAATGGTAACTTCCAACCAAAAGGAAACAATCACAAGCCAATTACTTATATACAAATCAATCCTAAAGACATTATGTCCCAAATAAAGATGTCCACAAAAGAAAATCAAAGCAACATTACCCTTATTTACAAATGCAACTAGCCATGTCTTTAACAAGCTATAAAAATACTATTCACATTTTCAAACATACAGTAGTATTTTTTGTTTGTTTATTTCAAAAAGGCAGCTAACTGTGAACACTGGGGTTTAAATGAAACATTGATGGCTTACCAGCTAGGTATTTTTGCACCCCTGCCCTTTGAAGATACTTCGTAAGAGAGAGGGCTTGTTTTCTGTTTGCAAGTTAGGAACATAAGGAAATGAATACAAATGTATACAATACCTTAAGCCTCTGCCTTTTCAGTAAAATGTCTCCCTTTATCACCTGAACTGAGTTTAGTCAACTACTTGGATGCATGTATGAGTTGAGTGTTTGAGTGATGATTTAACGTGACTTTGTTTTTTGTGCTATGAATTGTCTTGCAGACTGTTCTCATTTTCATTTGATCTTGCTATAATGGTGCCTAAGAAAGAGATGAACAACTAGTCATAGCATGTAAAGATGCAGTTTCAACATGCAGCAATGCAAGTCCCTGGTGGTCACAACAGGAGATGTAGACACACCAGCCAGTGAGGTGTGCATTCATAGTTAGCTGCCCTCACAGAGCTGCTCAGTTTTATAATCGACCCATTTAACAGCAGTACCATTTATGCTACATTTTTCAAAGTACCTTACTTTAAAAGAACAGCTTACATATCTACATTTAGAAAAAAAAAACAAAAAACTTCCATACTTGATTACTAGAGTAATCCCAAAAGGGTTCTTGGAGAGCTATGGTGTAGTCCCCTCACTCCCCCCCTCCCAGCCCCTGAGAGATCCAGAAATATACAGGAAAATGACTCTCACATTAGGGAAAAGGTACAACCCCCATTAACTGAAGAATCTGGTAATGATACTTGAGAACCACGTTATGCCAATATATAGGAGGTATGATTTGATTTATTTCCAAAGAGCTGCAGGCTGGAGGGAAGCATCTACACATCAGGGATAAAAATAGCAGTAAAGGCAAAGTGGTTTGGACAAGTTGAACTATTGCCTACAGGTATGAAACTTTGTTTTCTTATATTTGTATATTTGTACAAATATAACCGCTTCTCATGATATGGGTAAAAGTTGTTAGAGCATTGAAGTAAAAATGTCCCAAAAAATCACAATAGAGAAAAAAAGTGGCAACTTATTAGATAACATGGATTTTCGTTGCAGTGAAACTGCCCTCATTATGTATTTGTCAGATAGATAAATGATCCAGTAAGGAATTACAGGTGGTTCTCAAAGCTGAATAGACTTTACCTTCATGATAATAAGACGCTTCATTTGTGGGAAAAAAAAATTACAGCAGCCGTGAAATATTTGCGATCAGGAATAAAATAAATATGTAAAGTAAATAAGTTAATTTGCTGGCAAAACTAACTTCTGATTATATGTAAGTTTCTAATGAAAAGATTAAATCTAAGACCTAGCAAGGGTACGTGCACATATGTGAGTTTCAAGATTCATCACAGGGCTGACTCGACTCAGATTCCTGCAGAGAAGGATATTGTAAGGGAATCGATCTTTATGGAAAAACATAATTTTAATATCATAAAGAATACTCTGTGCAGTAATTTATTTGAGAAGTATTTTGAACAATGTCCACATTGCTAGAATCGTTTATAGAAAAGTCAGGCATTTGCGGGCAGAGGCTAAGTCATTGTTTCACAAAGCAACATATGGGATCTTAGAGATCCACTATGGCTTCAGAAAGGTACAGCCTCAAGAGGGCCACTTTAAAGAGGGTGGTAGACAGGTAAAGAGAACAGAGGTGGTTGTGCCAATGGAGAAAGAAGAAAGGGTGGTATTTTTCTCTAAGGTCTAGAGAGAAATTAATTTTTCTGTGACTCCTAGCAAGATAATCACTTACTCGCAAAGCTGTCAAGGGGTAATTTCCAAGGGAAGCACGAGACTACCCCTAGGAAGTTGGGGCTTAGAGTGTTTTCAGCTCATAATGGAAAGAGAAACATTTTCTTCTGCCCAAAGTATCACCTGGCAGGTGAGGAGGTGAAGCAGGAGTCCACAAAAGTGACACAGCCTACATTTTTGTGCCTCTACAAAAGCAGGGGGACTTGAACAGAGTGTCTGAGATTTCTACAATTTTATAGAAACTTGCCCTTTAATGAAAAGAATGGAGCAGACCATGGTGTTAAATTTCTTCATACAACCCAAGGGTTCCTAACCCAACATGGTGCTCACAACAGCTTCATGCTTCTAAGTATGGACAGAACTACTCTTGCAAAGGCATCTCTGGGATTAGAAAAATTGTATTCATCCGACCCAGAAGTATAAAAGCTGGCCGCATTGTAATATTAGTAAAATCAAGGTCTCCACTGATAACTGTTATTTTAAGATCACACCTAATCTACATCTGTATAATGTCATTCATTCTTAAGCAGATGGCAATCAGGAGGCATGAATCTGCCTTCATGTGTCTACATGGCTGCTCTTCAAAGTCCATATACACAAAGAGAGGCACAGCAGAATTTTCTTGCCTTTGGCATATACAGAAGTTAGTTTATCTGGCTTTCTAATGACTAAAAGTTTATATGCCTGGACTTCTCTTTTGCAATATTAAAAATTATCCGTCTAATAACTAGAGTCCAAAGTAATGGAAATAACAGCAGTTTGAAATACTTGGTTTAACATTATTTATCAGAATATTGTTAACTAATTGCTTCTTTTTGTTTTTGGAAATGGGAAGGTAACATGGGGGAAAAGGGACATTTCACAAATTAAATGTATTTTGTTTGTTTACTAAATGGCACCATTCAATCTGTTTCTCTGCATAAGGTAATAGAACATTTAGATTTCCTTTACTTCCTTTTGAAGACCTCTTACTTAAAGTCACATATTTGCCTGTTTAACAGAAGTCTGCAAGGTGGTATTTGCAAAACAAATTCTAAAAAAATGTTCTCTTTACATTTAATGCAACTAAAAGTGGTGAAAGAATATGATAATGTGAAAAAATTTAATTCCAACGCTTTAAAAGACGTTTTCACAAGTGGAACCAGCTCTCTATATGCCTACTTTAAGCTAAACCTAACAAATAACGATTTTATGGCAAAATTATTTTTTACTATGCAAAATCCATTCTACGTTTTCATAACCTGCATTTTGTTTTGTTACATAACAGTTTGTGGTTAATTTTCTAGTTTGATTTATTTAATAATATTAAAATCATTTAACATCTGATAACCTAACTAAATCTACATCTTACAGAATTATCATGGTTTTGCCCAGCTATATACATGCTCTCATGATCACCTTTTCTATTACCTTATGAACTACATACTAGTTAAATAATCAACATTTATAGATGGATGAATAATTCAAGTTTTGAAATAAAGATTAGTTAGTTCTAGAAAACATGTATTTACATCCTTCCCTGTTGGGCTGAAACAATTTTATTTTTCTTTTCACTTTGACACTTCAAAAAGTGTTTGACAGCCCCTTGGATTTCATCTAACGGCAGAACCTCACAGACCTTCTACTAATTCGTCCTCGGCTTCAGGAATATGCACGATTTTCATATTACATCCTACTTTCAGAAGGTATTAACACATACATTATAACACTTAGAGCACTTCTTCTCTGTTTCTCAGTATACAAATAGTCATTCTTCCTGATCTACTAAAAGAATCTCATATCTTTAGTTCGTATATTTTAATAAAATTTGGGATTGCACTGTTTTTAATTCAATCTTCAAGAATACTACTCGAGAAAGAACTCTCACCTTAACCTGTGCCACTAAAATTTGGAAAAACAAATGTTATTCAGTAGTCCAAGCACCTCTCTATGGTGCAGGGTGCTTTGTGGTTCTGGGTCTACTCTGGTTTAGAGAACATCTTTTCTCACCTAAAAACTAAAGAATGGTTCTTTAAACAACCATTTAGTTATACAGTTTTCCTTATCTGTACATGGGATTCCCCAAGATCGGCTACAAAATTTGGTGACTTAAAAAATACAGTCTGAGAAACGTTACTACTAATTTTCTTCAAATTTACTTAATTGGTTCTGCATGTTTGAATTGATACAACTAGCCTCTGGGATTTGATATTCTGATGCACTTTGCAGCCTTCAAATGGCATTTTAAAATTTCACTCTACTGGGTTGAATAAGTTATTTTTCGAAGCAGATAAAACATTTTTTTTCTTCATCTCATACATGTTGAAATATATTTTTCCAGGGGGACAAAAATAAGAGAGAAATCCTAAAACAACTGAAATAAAAAATGTACTATAGAAATCATTCAAAAGGAACAATAAAGTGGTTTTTGTGAAGCATTTTGGGTCTTTTTGGCTTAGACTTGCATCTATCTCTAGTCCTTAGTGTAGATTACCTGATGTATATGGGTTTTTGTGTCCTTAGTACATTCTATTACCTTAACAGTAAGAAAATTATTTTTCTTTCTTTCTCAAAGTAAGGATTCTGTTTTCCATATCCCAGATGACACCATGAATATTGTAAATCAGAAGAAAAAAAAATCAAGTTCTAGTATCCAACAAGGGTACTGTCAGTGGTAAGCTGGTATAGATGTATCTAGAAAGGGAGGCTTTATCCAAATTCTTACAAGAACTTATGTGAGTTCCCCTTTCTCTGGATATTCCTCAGAATGGGTGGGAGAGTTTGAAGCTGTTGGGATGTAGCCCCTAAGTCATTCTGTGTCTTCACTAGAAGTGATCTTACAAACCTCTCCCTTGCTCTGCTTCACTCTTTTAGCTTACTTTATCTCTCATAACTTAGTAAGAAACCTGTCCTGACACCTCCAATATTCTTGGCCAAAGACCAATACCTGCTGTTGACTTAATGGTCAAATTAGAATCCAGACAGACCAATTAGCCAGTGAGGCATTATCCTTCTACCAGTTTGTGTTGGGATGATAACGCTGAAGCTATCTTATCTGTTGACTTCAGTAACTTGTAGGTTGTTTAATTCATGTTCTAAGTGAGTTCACAGATCTTTTAACAAACAATGGATTTTATGATGACTGCTCACAAAATATTCCATAAAATCTTACTCCTTGAACTTATGGGGGAAATTCAAATGTCATTCCAAATAAATGGACTTAAAATCATTAAATTAGGGATAATATTGCATTTATGTTGATATTCCCCACTTACACAGTGCTTTTAGTAGACTCTAAATAAATATCAGTTGAAAAAATAAGGGAGTAGAATGGATAGATTGACTTACTTTTTAAAAATAGACAGAAACCTAGATCTCTTTGCATTTTTTTTCTCTCTGTAAACCCTCTGCATTACCAACAGAGATTTTTAGTTTCATTGCTTTCTTTTTGATGGTACACTTGAATTTGATGCCAAAATTTCAATATTTGAAAAAAAATTAATTCAATTGACTGTCCAAGCATATTTTCCTAGAAAAGAGAGACTATGTGATTTTCTTGTTCCAGGAGACCTCATTCCTACCATTTGTTCCCATTGCTCATCTTAGTAGGCATTCTTTTAAAATTATACATAAAAAGATGGTTCTAGAACTAAGATGATGTATTTGAAGGAAGTATTATTATACAAAGTATCAAAAGATCAGTATGTTGGATATTAAAATAATTACATGAGAAATTTTTCACATTTATTTACAACTTTTGACCCAAGAACCTACCTATACGCTGTGAATGTTTGTGTATTTTTTTATTATACCAATTTATGTGCAAAGAGTTACCTTCTACTTAATATAAATAGAATCTCATACTAGAAATTCCACGGAATTAGGCCAATCCTTATTTATATTCCTTCACATGGAGTATACAAACCGGATAACTTTCCTTGCGTAGGAAACGTGATATCATTTGCAGATAATGTGCTGGCCCTCTCACCATAATCTCTGGATACTGTTCCAAAGTCCTAATTTGCTTGGTTTGGATCTCCACAGTCTTTCTTTATCTTAGCTCTTTTTAAAAAATGTACTTAAATTAGTTATTTTGCTGGTTGCTTCCATATTGCTTCATTCAAAATCCAAAATGGAGTTCAGAAAGAGAACAAACAAAATTATAGCTTAAGTGCAAACTACTTTTCTGAGCATCTGCCAAGTAGACATACCCAATCCAGTGTCTCTTCCAGTTCAATGGATGCCCCATTGGACCTCCCCTGAAAGTGTCAGTAGTTTTCCATGAACCACACAGAACTGTCTCTTAGTTTCCCTTTTACTCTTTATATTACCCACTGCCTATCGAGTACTGTCATTTATGGAGAAGAAAATGTTGAAGAATGTAAGGGAAGTGGGGGTACATAGTTAATGGTGTAAAACATGACAGTTAGATTTGGTATTACACTTGACTAATATCTTGGCCTCTCCTTCTAATTTTAAAGGCTATATATTTAAAATAATGGTCATTGTACCCTATTAATTTTTTTTTTACAATTCTCTCAATTTATAGCAACACATAAGAAACTTTGATGTAAAAATATTTGCAATCAGAAATTAAAGTCAAAATAAACAGGGGCAAAAGTAATATAAAGGGACAGATCAAAACAAAACAAAACAGAAATACCAAAAATATCCCTCCAAACATAATTACTAGTTATAACTTTAAGAGAGATTAAGAAATTATGAAAGCTGAGTTGGCCATTCTTGCTTGTCAGGATAGAAAGTGTTGGAAAAAGAAACTGGATTTTCAATCTCAGTTACTATCATATGTTTTAGAAAAGGTTATCCTTTTGTTCTAATGGAAATTTCATTAGGATTTCCAATGGTACTGAAAATGTACACATCAGTTCCTACAGATAGGAACAGATAGCATGGGTCTTTCAGGATCTACACTAAAAAAAAAAAAGAAAAGAAAGAAAAAAAGAGAAAACGTTGAGAACTAGCTTGACAGCCGGCAGTATTGCCTTATATTTGCTGGTCCTTCTCTAGCTGTTTCAATCTCCTGACCAACCCATGCAGAGAAATGAAGAAACAGTGTGGTTCCTCCTGTCTTTCTCTTTCAGTTCTTCCTTCTAATGTTTAAGTTAAGATAAGCACATGACTATCATTGCAGCTCTATATCTTCCACTGGGAAGTGTCAAAACTACTGGCCTTGGAAATAGAAGGAAGAGCATAAGAGAAAGAGAGGTGGCAGGGAAATTGGAGCGGGCGTGTCTCTATCTTAAAGCCACTGCTGAGCTTACACCACAGTATTTCGGTGTCTGTAGGGTGGAGGAGGCAGCACAGTGCCTGGCTTCAGTGAGAACTCAGAGAGGTATTCAGGATTCTCTGCCACAATAGGCCGGATCCGTCCATTTTGTTTATAAAAATATTTTGTGCTGTACTCCTGCAGGTAGTCTGGGTGCTGAAGGGTGCTCCGAGGTGGCAGGCTGTGGTTCCAGTAGTCAGGGTTGTCGAATGCTTTCTTGGCCTTCTCTGGCATAGACAGTACATTGTTCTTCAGGTACTCAGCATTCCCCAAGGCGTTGGCAAATGTGTTGAGGTACAGTGGCTCATTCACATACTCATCCTCTGCCTTGGGTGGACCATTGGAAGCATTGTGATATTCAGGATTATCCAAAGCTTGAAGGTCTCCATTTTTCCTCCGAGAAACAAAAGGGTTCTCTTCCACAGGATTCAGGTATTCTGGTGGAATACAAAAATATCAGTTAATATCTACTTTCTGGAACGTGTTAATCAGAAGAAGGTTGTACAGGATGGGTTAGCTTCTTTTTCCAGAACAATGAAGCCATGGATTTGTTCTCATGAATTTTCACAAAAACTGTTTTGTTGATTACTTTGTCAATTACTTTTGTAATATGACAAAAGAGTAGGTGGGCCAAAACTCTTAATGACTAAACAGTACAGAAGTAGTGTTCCTGTCACCTAGATTGTTACTTTTTCCTTCTAATTGCATTTGTTTCTCCTACATAGGAGGTTACTTGTTTAAATGCTTCCGTTTTCTAAAAGTCAGTATTTTTTGTTGTTGTTGGAAAATAGGACAATTCATGGGTGTTAAATAGCTTTTAAATGTGGAGAAATTAGAATTTCTAAAAGAGTATAGGGAAATTAAAATGTCTATAGCTTAACGCCATGCCAAGATGAATGGATGAAGTGAAGGAATGGCATCTTTCAGTCTGTGTAGTTTGCTGTGATGTCCATATAGGTAAAATGGATTTGATTACAGATGTTCCCCAGGAAGCTTTACACATAGGAAAGGAAACATCTAAAGAAAAGACTCAACTAATAAAATCTAATTGATATCTAACATGTTGCTAAATTGACTTGTGTGACAATATATATGCCTAAGAATAAAGTGCAATTAGAACATTTACTTCCACTGGCTAACCATAATCACAAAATGGCAAACTGTTAGTTTAATCATATGAAATAACTGTTTCATAGGTTGAAACCAAGCATAATAGTGGCTATTTTGCACGATTTGATCTAATAAATTACTATAGAATATTAACCCAGAATTTTTTTTTAAAGGTGTTAATGCTTCTCTTCTTAAATTTAATTCCACCTCTACGTCTAGAGTATAGACTACAGGGGCGCCTGGGTGGCTCAGTTGGTTAAGCGACTGCCTTCGGCTCAGGTCATGATCCCAGAGATCCGGGATCGAGTCCCATATCGGGCTCCCTGCTCCGCGGGAAGCCTGCTTCTTCCTCTCTCACTCCCCCTACTTGTGTTCCCTCTCTGGCTGTGTTTCTCTCTGTCAAATAAATAAAATTAAAAAAAAAAAAACAACATAGAGTATAGACTACATATAGACCTATATTTACACATGCAGTAGACCTTCTTGTCCTCTCTTTTAATGTAGACACAGATATGATGCTTTAGCTATTCCTATTTTGGTGTTGGGGCAAGGAAAGGGCAGAATTGTTTGTTGAGATACCATCATTCTGAAACAAACTATCTGTCCTCTATACTTGGCCTGACAAGTAGAGAAAAATAATCTCAACAAGTAAGGGTGATTTGTCCCTGGATATAGGCCTGCTTGATATTTCTTAAGTATTTAGCATAAGGTGCAAGTTAAAAGATAGTAATGACTATCCCACCATTGTATATGGGAATGATAGGAACTTACATCATCCTCCCAACAATCCTGTGGGAAAGGAAGTGAAAGCTGTGGTTTTTTTCAGGTTTATAAACAGAAAATCAATATTACATGATGTATGAAGGATACAACTAGTATTGAACTAGAACTCAGATCTAAAATTCCTATTGAGCAGTCTTCTTGTTCTACTGTAATATTTTCATTATTGTCCCTAAAAAAGTAGGTAGAACTTTTCACTTCATAATATGTTGGAATTTGAATGGTTTTTAAAGCAATGGTCATTTTAAGAAAAATGTATGGGAAAAAAAAAAACAAAACAACTTTTAAGGGAAGCAGAATTTGATTTTCCTTACCAGGTTCCTGAAACCTCTTTACTGAAAGTGTAGGAATGTCTATACTAAAATTCTCTACTCTCTGAGAAGTAAGCTGGAGTATAATAATCTTCAGTAGAAACTTGTATTCAGGGACAAAATCAAGGGATGCTCTACAGTGAGTCTATATAGGCCAGCTTGTGTTTTCTCTTAGAAGGTTCATGTTAACTTTTCTCAATGCAATCTACTTATATATTTCCTAATGCAAACTTGCAGCCTTGCAGTTATAATTGGAGAAACAACTCTATGGTTGACCTGAGACTCTTCCCAAAGAGTACCGCATTTTTAGAGGGATCTGCCAAATCTTCTCAAAACCTATATTTGTGTCACTACTGGGCTACAATCCAATTCTTCCAAAGCATCTAATTCTTTAATTCAGTAATACCTTTCTATACCTCTAGATAGGTATACTTCAATAGGTTATTTATAATATGTACTTAGGGATCCCTTAATTGTATTTTATAAAATTAAATATAACCATATATTCAAGAACATAATGGGCCCTCATATGGAATATTAAAGTTTACTTGACCCTGAAGACTCTGAGATACAATCATTAGTTTTTAATAACAATTATCCATCTTCTCCTTCATGTGATGCTGTTAACATGGAAGGAAAGTGGTTTTTTCTCTAAGTAGAAAAGTCATTTGATTTGGATGTCTAACATTTCTACTACTAAATGTGTAAAGTCATCGCTGAGCTTTGTAGAACAACTAACTGAATATTTTCAAGCCATGATGGTATACATATAAGTAAAGGTAGGATCAGAACTTTAATTTTTAAAGCATATCACATAAGGAATCATAATTTTCTATAGTGAACAACAGCATGCTAATGACACAAAATTTTAAAGAACTGTCCAATTTTTTTTTATTGCTGCCATCAAAATACCAGTCTTTATGGGCTCCACAATAAGTTCAATAAAGCCATGGTTCTAAAATCCTGTGTTGTGCTACCTCACTCAAATATTCAATAGAGATATTCCAATAAAGGTGATTTTAGATCAGTGCTTCTCAGGCCCGATTTGCATAAAAGTCACACAGGGATCTTGTTAGAATGCAGATTCCTATTCAAGGTAGTACCTGAGATTCAGATGGATTTGGACAGTGTGCTATGCAGAGCAGCAACCCAGGCCTTTCCTGGGTCCCAAATGTTACATTGTCCAATGCTTTGGCAATTTCCCTTCTATACTATATGGCTCATTTTGATGGAAGTGAAATGCCGAATGACAATCATTTCTGCACATCCTGTTTGTACCTTGTTTAGCTTTATCTCGCATAGGGGTCATGTAACCTTCTTCATCCAGCTCTCCTCGTGGACTCCGTTCCGGGGCAAACACTGTGGGGTCCGCGCTGTACCTCTGGGTGCTGCTATCCTCTTGGACATGGGGTGCCGCTGGCTTGCGTAAGGTGCCGTTACAACAGGAGTCATCAAAAATCTCGGCTGTAGCCCCCTGAGCGAGTGGTGCTTCTGGGATCGTGCTGGTTGTGGCTCTGTAGGGCACAGGCACTCCTTGCTCAGCTGCAAAACCCCCATCTCGATATACAAACTGATTCTGTCAATAGAGAGACACATTTAGACGGAAGTTATTATTAGAAATAGCTATAAAAAATAACCAAAAGGATAGGAAAACTTGTTTTTCAGACAAAAGTCAGAGTCTCATAATTCACTGTTTCCACTGAATGGTAAGAAGTTTGAGTTACAACCACCTAAAATTCCAATTTTTCTTAAAACATGATCCTGGGGAAAGAATTTGGAAATACATATTTAAATTTTACTGACCACCCAGCTCATGACCTCATATAAAATATTTCACGTTATTTTTCCACAGTCACCTATTTTTGATATGCAATTCAAATTTCATGACAAATGGAAACGTTATTAACTGTAGACAGTAGACATTAAGAACCAAAATCTGGATGGTTATATTTCCTTTCTGCCTTCTCTTTTGTGGTCGCTATGACTTTGAGTCTCCAAGTACCTAATGAGGGGAATCATTATGGAGACTCTGACTTTTTAGCACACAACCTATAATCATGGAAATAATGATAACTTCCTCAACCAGAAGCATAATTTATGATCCAGATAAACCCTTCAGGTAAAAACCAAAAGCTACTGCTGATCCCTGGTATCTCAGTTTGGGATAATCTACTGAGAAAAAGCATATCCACAAAGCCAGCTATAAAATCTGCAACTAATTTTTAACTCACTGTTGGCAAAAGCAAAATGAGGAAACTATGAGAAGACAAGAGAGAAGAAACATGATAAGCAAAGACCAAAAATACTCAAAGATGAAGGTTGATCATGAAATACTTACTCCTGACATGGGGGTGTAGGCAGGAGGAGGGCTGTGTCCAATTTCACTCTAATAGAAAAGAAAAATGGAATGATGGATATAATAAGAGGTAATATGAATGAAAAGAAAAAAAAAAAAAAGAAAAGCCACATGAATTGTATGAACCAAAGGAGAAAACATGCACAACAGTGAAGTCTGTTAAATGCTAAAATTTTATGCACTCTGACTACAAATGATTAATTTTTATGTTCTGAGAATATTAAATATTTTAACCAATCTCTGAAAAGAAAAATTATATAGAAATAAAATAAAATTTTAAATGGATTAAAAATTAGGTTGACAATGAATATTTTTCTGATTAATCCTAGAAGAAAGATAAAAATGGTAAATCATTAACTAAAAAAAACTATAGTTTTAAACAACAAACCATTTCCTTCCTTACATGATATATGACTGAAATGACTGTATACCACAGCATTGGTTCTCTCTTGTGAAAAGACACTTATCCAGAAAGAGATAGAAGTGAATTTCAATTTTCCTTGAATAATTTTTACAACCAAGTTACATTTTTCACTATTTCAGCAAAGGGTCAATTACTTAGCCTTTCCTTCTGAAAAAAATACATACTCCTCAGTCTGAGTTTTTGTAAGTTAAGAAACAGAAGAAAATCATAGAAAATTAATTCTGTTCCTGGAAATGTCCTTTGCCTACATTACTTTCATGTATTTAGAGTCAGTTAAAATTAGATTTCAGTTAAAAGAGAAAGCTTGATACTCCATCCTATGGGCTAAATAAAAGTGGATATAAAAATATGATAAAATATTAAGGACAATATTCTTTAGGGAAGTAGAGGGCATTATATGAATATCAACACCATTTCTTAATAATACATATATTTTAACTGTATTTCTTGAGAACCTCTTATCTATGTGTCAGGCACTTTTCTGGACACTGGGGATAATGAATAATGCAGATAAAAACAGTTGATTTTATGAAACTTGCATTCTCTGCATATATGTATGAAACTGGGCTAAGTATTATTCCAGATCAGTGTTTTTACAACTTAAAGATTCATAAAACAAACTCTAAGACTACAGTTCTGTGAAGATTAACTGTTTAATGTAAATTAATAGCAACCAGTTAACACAATTTCCCATAATTAACTTAGTCTCCTCGACTAATCAAGGGCCAAGTTCTGAAATCTCACATTAAGTTTACATTTTAACTCTTCTCAAAACTGAGTCATTGACATGATGGGATAGAAACTATTGATCTCCTTCCTTCTCTAATAAGGAAGAACATCTTAAAGATATATTTAGAGATATATTTAAAGATTTTTTTTTTTTAATTTGACAGAGAGAAACACAGCCAGAGAGGGAACACAAGCAGGGGGAGTGAGAGAGGGAGAAGCAGGCCTCCCACCGAGCGAGAAGCCCGATGTGGGGCTCGATCCCGGGTCTCCAGGATCATGCCCTGAGCCGAAGGCAGTCGCTTAACCAACTGAGCCACCCAGGCACCCCTAGAGATATATTTAATATGCTAAGCATAGAAGGTAGTATTGTCCAGTAGACACATTATTTTATGATTTGTTAGGTCTCTAGCCCCAGTCCCAGTTACAAGTGATATCAGTTGTGAAACACCTCAGATCCTCAATTTTTCCTTGGCCTCTCACTCCTTATGTCTCAGTGAAGACAAGGTAAGAAGGTATATATAAATGAACTTTGTAAGCTCTGCTCTACTATAAAATTGTAGAGGATAGATAAAATTTAAACATTCACATCTGCTAAATCAGAATTTAAAGTCAAGCAATGAAAATGCCAAACCTACTCATCAAAGAGGCATTTAAAAATGCTACCCAGGGCACCTGGGTGACTCAGTAGAGTAAGCATCTGCTTTTGGCTCAGGTCATGATATCAGGATCCTGGGATTAAGGCCCGCATTGGGCTCCATGCTCAGCAGGGAGTAGTCTGCTTCTCTCTCTCTTTGCTTCTCCCTCTGTTCATGCTCTCACTCATCCAAATAAATTAGTAAAATCTTCTAAAAAATTTTAAAAAATTAAAAAAAATGCTTCCCCATTCTCCACTTCACTTTCAGAATAGGTATATTTTGTTATCTTTTAAAAAATATGAAATTTACATTTTTTTCATAAAATTTGAAGGGAAATTTGCTGTGTAGTCCAGTGATATGTAAAATAGAGGGGTGGTATGGGAAATATGACAAGTTGCCTGGTGGAACTTTATCATATTATAAACCTTGGCCTTACCCTATCATTAAACCTCAATTACTGAGCAAGCATTTAACAGATATTTATTAAACCTCTACAATGAAAGCATAGAAACTGTGGTAGATGCTGGAGACACCATGAGACCTTAGGAGAGACAGGACCACTAGCCTTTTGCAAATTACACTGAACGATTACCTGAGATTATCAGAAGAAAAGGCAAGAGTAAAATGAAGCTGCAGTGAATTTATTTTAATTCTACGATTACATATTAGAAGACAAGTATTCCAAAATATGAGTGATTACTGCTGTTTCTTTGACCTATTACTTTACAACCATTGCCGTACTTGGTCATGTTGCACTAGCATCACAGCTCAGGAAATGGCACTGATGGCTACAGCTATATATTTTGCATTTTATAAAACTTGAGGGATAAGTGATCAAAGGAATAACTCGCAAGTCATTCTTCATCAGGAACTACTTTATTATATATATCCATTGTCTGGGCTAGACTGCCTTCACTTATAAAAATGTTGCGTGTAAAAATGACTGGACCTCTTGAAAAGAGGCCATGTCATATTAGAATGCAGGCACTGTCCCCGCGTGGACAAGGCTTTCCGTCAGCCTCCTGCCAAATCTGAATCTGGACACGCTGCCAGATACCATCACAGAGAGAGGAGCGTCTTCATGCTTTTCCTACTTTTCTGCATTAAAATGGAAAAAAAAATGCTCAGCAAAGTCCCTGTAGCATTCATTGTTTTTAGGGTTACTGGCTGCTTTTTATTTTTCTGTTTCCATTTTTTTTTTTACTTGCTTTTTTTTTTTTTTTTTCTTTCTGTTTTCCATGATAAAAAGCACCTCATTCATTTCCCCCTGGAAGGGCAATGCAGCTACAAGGGAACATCTGTGAGGCCAATTAGCCGGGCTGGAAATGTGATATAATTGTTGTTTAAATATATTTAAATTACATGTTAATCACTATGTCATAATTTATAGGCTTTGAAAATAACTTTTTGTACTTGAGAGCCAAGCCAGATTTTACTTGTTTCTGCTGTTTTTAGTTTGTAACAAGCTCTTCTCAAACTCCTCCCCATTCCCTTCCAATTCCCCACACTTGAAGAGCTGAACTTTTAATATGGGAAAGAATGACAGCTGCAAGTAAATTGGCTGAGTAAAAATTAAGATCCCCACAGTCAGAACACGCTGGAGTGACCTTAAAGTTCTGAGCAGAACAAAGCAGTGCTCTCAGTTAAAAGGCTTCTGTTTTTTTCATTGTGCCATTTTCTGCTGTCCATCAAAGCCCAACTTTGTGGATCTTCGGGAAGTACAGGGTGCATCTGTTCAATTAGCTGGTGAGGGGATTTACTGTCAGCAGCACGGAGATAGAAAGAGGTGGCTTATAAACTGGCAGGTGATAGGGAGTTTGTTTCTGGTGGGGGGGATTTGTAAGGGTGATGGAGAGAGTCAAGTTTAATTTTGTGGCCCTATCACCTGGACATTGTATGATTAACATGGACTCAAATGCCAGAGGCTATAGAAGAGACAAATATCAGCAAATATATCAAATACGGTGTTAAATGCACTGTAAATACATCACGTTCTGAAATTTACATTTCAGTTGAATGATAAAATATGAAACTGACTTATTACATGCACTATATTTCTCATATTTATTGTTTTAATTAAAACATCATATTGTTTAATATTGCTCCTGGGAAATATTTTATATTTTATTTTATTTTATTTTATTAATTTATTTAGAAGATTTTATTTATTTGACAGAGAGAGACACAGCCAGAGAGGGAACACAAGCAGGGGGAGTGAAAGAAGGAGAAATAGGCTTCCCACCGAGCAGGGAGCCTGATGTGGGACTCGAACCTGGGTCTCCGAGATCATGACCTGAGCCCGAAGGCAGTGGCTTAACCAACTGAGCCACCCAGGCACCCCGCTCCTGGGAAATTTTAAATTGTTAACCAGATTGGTTTTGTCTTTTAACATATTTTTTTAAAAAATATCATACAGGGCACCTGGGTGGCTCAGTTGGTTAAGTGATTGCCTTCTGCTCAGGCCATGATCCCGGAGACCTGGGATCGAGTCCCACATCGGGCTCCCTGCTCAGCGGGAAGCCTGCTTCTTCCTCTCTCACTCCCCTTGCTTGTGTTCCCTCTCTCACTGTGTTTCTCTCTGTCGAATAAATAAATAAAACCTTAAAAAAAAATCATACAAATCTATGTTCTTAGGAAACAAAAATATATACTTAATGCCTAACCTCTATCCAAATTAAACATGCACTTAACCAGACAGTTTTGTTTTAATCTTCAGGTAACTGTCCCTATCAATATTAACTAAAGGATTAAAGCTTCTAGGGTCAAGAAACCCTCTAAATTCTTTTAACTAAAACAGAATGTATCTCTATAAGATGTTACTAATCCATCAGTACTAATTTATTACCTAAACACATGTAACTATTAAGGGTTCTCATCATTTTATCCTCCCTGGCATTGTATTCCTAACACTCTGATGGGCCTTTTCACATTTTTTCAGGTCAGATAGCAGACAGATAAAATGTTTTGGGCATTACATCCAATCTCTGATGCATAGCTATAACTTAGGTATTTTTTCACAACTGAGTTCAACATAGCAATGATTGAGACACCTAGATTTAGAATATTCATTTTTCATAAAGCAGCCAGAAGAAAGCAAAGTGTGTTCACATATGAAAAATCAGCAAGAACTGGGAGAAACCCAATTAATCTAGTTGGGCAGCTGACACACATTCGCGTGCGCACACACATACATAGGTATATACAAATTATACAAAACAACTTTTGTCTATTTATGTATGTGTTTATCCATTAATGTACTCTTCCATCTACTTAGTTTGATTATATGGAATGTTGCTTTTTGGGTCAAGAAGTATAAACTTCCAGTTATAAAATAAAGTCATGGGGACGTAACGTACAGCATGAAGAATATAGTTGATCACATTGTCTTAACTTACTAAGGTGACAGATGGTAAGTACACTTTTTGTGGTGATCATTTTGCAATGTATACAAATGTTGAATCACTATATTGCATACCTGAAAATAATATGTATTGTATGTCAATTATACATCAACAAAAATATGGATATTATTATAGATATTATAAAAAAGGCATATGTTTCTTAGATGATCAAGAAAAAAAGCAATTGGGAGCACCATGAGAAATATAAAACTACATTTCAAATTTAAGAATCAAACATAGGGGCGCCTGGGTGGCTCAGTTAGTTAAGTGACTGCCTTCGGCTCAGGTCATGATCCTGGAGACCCAGGATCGAGTCCCACATCAGGCTCCCTGCTGGGTGGGAAGCCTGCTTCTCCCTCTCTCACTCCCCCTGCTTGTGTTCCCTTTCTGGCTGTGTTTCTCTCTGTCAAATAAATAAAATCTTTAAAAAAAAAAAAGAATCAAACATAAAGCAAACTTAAATATAGGATGACTCAGACGCTTTAGTGAAGAAGAAGCAAAAAAAAATATCGCACTGAAAAACAATTTAAAAAATGGAAAAAAATAAACTGCATTTACTCTATCACACAAAAATAAATTAATAATGATATGACAATAAATAAAAATACACAAAATTATTTAATAGCATTTTAAATACATCAACAAATAGTTAATAAAAAGCTTGTGATTCCGTTGAAGGAATACTAACTTGGGCTCTCATCCTTTGTTCATTCCTTTCTCATTAAGCCTAGAACATCTTCTCTCTCTCATATGTCTCATCTACTCTATTACTGAAAAGAATTTTTAATGAAGGAAAGCTACAAATGTTATCAGTAAATATGAATGGGAGTCAATTCAGAATTTACAAATTCTGTAATTTGTAATGTGAAAGAGGATGCCTTTCATAAACATTAATAACTCTACTTTCCTAATTCAGTTCTTGAAGTCCAATTAATTATAATGTCCATTCCGTTTTATAGATTAATATATGACTACTCAGGCAAATTGAGAAACAGGAAGCGAGACTAACATTATTCTTTACCTACCATATGTCAGAGACTATCTTAGGTTTTATTCATTCTTATAACCTTTCAAGATACATATCATCACTAGGTACATATCATCGTGATTTGTATTTTACAGATGAGAAAACTGAGGACCAGGGAAGTTAAAAGTTCCTGCCATGTGTACACAGCCGTTAGTGGCTATCTGACTCTGCTACCCTTTATTATGTGTGCCACATGTAGATTTTGACTTGAGCCCTTCTTTTCTCTCTTACCTGTACTCTCTCTCCACCTCCGTATAGTGCCTTAACTCTTCTCTTAAATGAATTCTCATAATTTTTTTTCTTGCGAAAAATTAATGTATATACCTTTATCCTGGTGCATATTCTAAATGTCTTTTGTTGATTGGCTGATTGGTTTCTGGCAATTTTCTTGTGTATATTTATATTTTTTTTCAGAAGTGTGTTGCAGTATTTAAACCTTTTTCGTAGTTATCACCTAGCTTCCAGTTAACATATGCTGTTAAGAAATCTAAAAAAGAGAACTTCTAGGAGGTTTCTTAAGGACATCTTACTGGTTCGTTTCAGTTAGAGAAAGCAGGTCATTTTTCGTAATTTTTTAAACCTATCCTTAAGAACATTTGATTCAATTGCAGCATCTTGGTTTAAGAGTAAAAATGAAATCATGAAGTCTTTATTATGTCCAAATTTCTGGGAAATCTAAATCTTTAAGTGAATCCTAAAATTGTCTCTCCGTTTGAGTGTTTTTTATCCCAACATTATGAAGATTCTTTAATGAAGGCTTCTTAGTACATGAGCAATGCATTTAGGCCAGGAAATTCTGAAGACATCAATTCCATAGATCTGTAAACAGTGGTCACCTGTGGTCCTTCTGCCTGTCAGGTTGTTTGCTTGAACTTTTTGTCACTAACCTATGTGATCTTTAACAAATTCCTTAATCTATTGGACCGTCAGTTTATATATCTTTGAAAAGAGAAGTCAGACTATGGAATAGGCAGTGGGAAAAATCACTTTAAAAAAAATACTTTATTTTTTTATTTGACAGAGAGAAACAGAGCTAGAAAGGGAACACAAGCAGAGGGAATGAGAGGAGAAGCAGGTCTCCCCCCGAAAGGAGCCTGATGCAGGGCTCAATCCTGGGACTCCAGGATTATGTCCTGAGCCAAAGGCAGATGCTTAAAGCTGAGCCACCCAAGTGCCCGGAAAAATCACTTTTAACAGTCAAATTATTTATATGTAAAATGAATATTTGGCCTAATGACATTACTCTGGAATTTGAAATGCTATACCTTGGCCTAGGTATAATATGCTTCCTTTTATATTATTAATGAAGACTTAAAATCACAATTTTAGGCTTTGTGTGGGCATGTGTCTATGCATTCATATACACAATAGAAAATTCATAGCTTTGGGGCGCCTGGGTGGCTCAGTTGGTTAAGCGACTGCCTTCGGCTCAGGTCATGATCCCAGGAGACCCAGGATCGAGTCCCACATCGGGCTCCCTGCTGGGTGGGAAGCCTGCTTCTCCCTCTCTCACTCCCCCTGCTTGTGTTCCCTCTCTGGCTGTGTTTCTCTCTGTCAAATAAATAAAATCTTAAAAAAAAAAAAAATTCATGGCTTAAAGCAAAATAACAGGCTTATTGAGCCCACTCAAACTGACACCTCTTTTTCTTTCTTTTTTTTTTCTTAATAGACAGATCATTTGAGGCTTGTTTTTGTTTCGTTTTTACTATTTTTCACCTGTGGATATTGTTTATCAACTAAATGAATCTCGTTTGCTAAAACACTGTGTAAGAGTCCTTTTTAGAAATATTTCTTTCGTGGGTGTTTGGAGTTATTTTAATAAGGCAATAGTAAAATATTGTATAGTTCAACCTCCTCCTTAGCAATAATACAAGCTTGGGAAATTGTATTATATATTTAAAATAGCAATAACAGTATTTAGAGTAATCTCTGTGTGAGAGTGTCAAGAACATGAAGGACATAGTTGTGTCTTGAGAGATAGCAGAAGGATGAGAAATAGAATTGTAAACATTATAAATCTAATTTTGACACGTAGATTTTATTCAGTGTCTTAATGACAGGTGTTGACAATAAGTAAACAATTTAATATGATGCAGATAAGGCTTACAGTGTTCACATCATTTCAGTTGTGGACCAGGTTGGAAATACCTTCAGTTATGCTAGTTTATGCAAAGTGTTTACCAGATAAAGAGTGAATTTGTAACAATGGTTGATTCATCTAACCACTGCTCTTTAAGCTGCCAAGTGGCACAGCTGTTGCTATAAGTCAAAAGATTTCTCAGGGTCTGCCTGGAATGAGGACAGCTACTTCATGCGAGCTGATCTGAACACTGTACTGTGGATCCTTGGGTGTAGCTACGGACAGAGCAAATGGCACATGGCTGTCCCATCAGCCCAGAGCAAACACCAGTTACATTTCACAGAAACAAGATGGTATTTACAACTGATCTGAACCAAAATGAATATCAGATGGAAGATAGCACCCCAAGAGAAAAAAAGCTCTCCTCAAGAGTTACTTGTTGATTACAGTCTAAGCAGTTGTACCATTTTCAAAAAGCCCCTATATTTGATTTTGCTGCATAAAGAAGGAAGAAGGAACTATACAAAGAATTCCTGTACCTAGTTGTGAACTACTTTGGGATTTCCTAAAAAAATTAAAAAAAAAAAAAGGCCAATACTTCTTAGTTTCCCATTTATACTCTTTGTTGCCAAATCAACTTAAATTAGCCAGGACCATGGTCATAATCATTTCCTTTTAAATTTGAAAATGGCTGACACTTCAATTAAAAATATAAATACAAAATAGATTTGAAATAAGAGAATCTAACTTAAATCTAGTGTGGATCCCAGAGATCACCCAATCACCACACACTCGATTTTCCACTGTGGTAACAGAAATGATATCCTCAGGGTCAGATAGCTAGTTAATAACAAGCCAAAGTCTATAGGCCTAATTAGAAAAATGTTTATGGTTTATAATGGGGAGAAGAAAAAATCTACTTCATGTCCTTAGAGTACGTTGGCCTACATCAGGAGCAACATAGTAGAACTGTAAAGCAGGTGGGCTCTGATCTCAATGTTTCTTCACCAAGCTTGACTTCTTAGTTTCTGGCCCAGCTTTATTTACTTCCTACTAACAGACTGCAAAGCCGACTGATTCCTGCCCTGGTTCTATTGGAAATGCGACTATATCTATATCCTCTGTGCAAAGAAGGTGTACCATTCCGAGTCAGTAACTCACATCCTGTGTTATGTTTATTGAGTCAAAAAACTTACCGAGAACTTATCATGTAGTCCATGTGAATGATTTATCACTGTATTCTAGTTGTTTATTTACTTCATTAGTATGCCTTCTTCCATAGACTGTGAGCAGATTCAGAAGAGGACTTACTCTAACACTCATGATAGCCTTGATGCCTAACACAGGCCAGGGACATGAACATGGTGAAATTTTCAGGAAAAGATATATTAGATCAAAGGATGGATGGATAGATAGAAAAGTATATGATACCCAAAGAGTGTCTCTACTAATGAGAATCTCAGGGACTCTAGCTAGCCAGCCAGCAAGATATGTTTTAAAGGATATGATTTTAGCATTCCTGGAATTATATATTATACATGTACTAAGGATGAGTCTTAAATTGAAGTTGAACCCCAATATAGTAATCTAAGTATTACCTCTCCTTTAGTACACTTACTCTTCTTATTAATTATTGCTCTTTCTGGAGGCATTGTTTGAAATCTCAATTCTTACAGCAAAAGGAAAAAAATGTCTTCTTATAGTGAGTAGTTCCAAATGCAACACACATTTCCCATATAGTTATAAAACTTCAAGATTCTATCACTAATACGACAACAACCTCTTGAGACATCTTTGTATTTCCTGATGCTTTGGAGGTCTAGCAAACTCAGGCTTTAGATTTATCCCTGAAGATAAAAATTGTTAACTAAGAACACTAGGAAAGATAGACATAAGGATAAAGTGCCATCAGGCAGATGGAAAATGGCAGTTTTGGTTCATCAGGTCAAATACAAATGCCAACCAGTATCGTTTTAAGTGGTAAACACCGCCCACCTGGGTTTCTACACTGTGGTGCAAAACACAGACACTGGAAGGGAAAGACCACTTTAAATTTCTTTCTTTCTTTCTTTCTTTCTTTCTTTCTTTCTTTCTTTCTTTCTTTCTTTCTTTCTTTCTTTCTTTCTTTCTTCCTTCCTTCCTTCCTTCCTTCCTTCCTTCCTTCCTTTCTTTCTTTCTTTCCTTCTTTAAAAGATTTTATTTATTTAATCGACAGACAGAAACACAGCTAGAGAGGGAACACAAGCAGGGGGAATGAGAGAGGGAGAAATAGGCTTCTTGCTGAGCAGAGAGTCCAATGAGGGGCTGGATCCCAGGACTCCAGGATCATGACCCAAGCTGAAGGCAGATGCTTAATGACTGAACCACCCGGGTGCCCCCACTTTAAATTTTTCAAAAAGCATTTTTAAGGTGATTATGGCTGAAGAGTATAGAAAATCAAAGTTATAAATAAAGGAAATTCAAAATCAAAGTAACAGAGTGGATGTCTCAAGAAGAGAAGAAGCTGCAGGAAGAGAGCCCTAAAAGAGGGAACACTGCCATTCTACTCTGCTGCCACCATAAGTTTTCTTCACAGCTTAGTGTCCTCCTCTGTGAAATGGGAATAGTACTATCTGTCTTGTCTGCTTTATGAGTTTTACAAGTTTGTTTTCATGTTAAATATCTTTGAATAAAATAATGTAGTATACACATGTGTGACATGGTATTTTTTTCTAGTAAATTAAAGAAAATACAGCTGAATGCTGACTCGTCCAAGTACCACTCATACAAGACCACACTAACTGCTGAAAATCAAATAAAAACATGTTTCTTAGCAGAATAAGGGTCATCATGCAGCTACATATTTCTCTGTGTGCCAAGAGGCTATTCTGAAATTTTGGAATCACATATTTCATTGGAAACAACTGTCAAAAATGATTAGTGTTATTGATGTAAATAAAATACTGGGAGACTATCAACAGAGTTCCATTCAATGCATATTGGTTATGATACCATTCAAAGACATTGTAAAATAGTCCTTTGAAAATTAAAAATAATGGTATGTTTTTCTTGGTGCAGCAGTAAATCAAAAAAGACCCTACAGAACTCTGTTCCACCACTTTGTCACAAAACGGTGCATATTCTACTTCCAAAGATAAATTCTTTAGCCCACTAAAATAAATTAACTGAGTGACCTAATAGTAGAGATTATGATAATCCAAAATAAAATCTTCATTACTTTTGTTTTCTTTAGATGATGGGGGCGAGAAAGTCAATGAAACACAAACATTAGAAATTCATGTCTCTGCCGAGTATGCTTTGGCCTTGATTTTCTTTAACACTTCCAGTGAACATTTGAACGCATCCAGACAGACTCCTAATAAGATTTGTCTCAGAATTCATGCTGAGGCATTGTCAACAGGCCAAAGAGAAGTCCTCAGTGCTGAACGTATGCTTAGGTTGATTTTTTTCTTCCCTGGGATTGTTGATCTTTTCAGGGAAATTTGCCACATTAAGGGAGGCACATGGTAATGCAGGAAATGTTTAAACTCTCAGACTAGTGGAGAGAGAATTCCTGTGTATCACCTCTTTAATACATTAAGCATTTTATAGATTTTAAAAGTACACTAAACATCTTTAATACGTCTCAGAAAGAAAGTAGCTGAGTTACAGAAAAATGCTTAGATTTACAACCTGAAATAATTTGATAAATGGCATGGGAGTTGGGAAAAATAAAATATATCGGGCTCTCACACATATTACATACCCTGGGCTTTCTCCCAGGGACTACCAAACAAACCAAAAAAGTACTACAAGGATAAGAAAAGTCCCTAGTATTTTTCCCAGGCCCTTTGTCCTTTATTACACCAGCACAATTATTATTTATCATTTTGAAAGGAGGATATTAAGCCAATGTGCAGCTATGTTTTGACAAAAGAAAATATTATGTTCAATCTTACAAATATAATCACAAAGGAGAGGAAGGCTGCCTTTCTTGCTATAAATCTTAAATGGCAGGCACCCCAGGCTCTCTTAGGAATCTTTACTGTTTTTATTATTTATAAATATATCTAAGTTTTAGAAGCTGTTTCTAATTCATCTGCATCATCTTTTAGGATAAAAAGCTCCTGAAATATATGAGCAACCAGTTGTATTACTATCTCATCTCTCTTATTTGTTCCAAATTTACTTATCTGAGTATTAAAGAGATAGCTATTTGTAAAAGCTTAGATTTTGCCAAAACCAGTAAGTGAGAAGAGGGCATTTTGATCACTCCTAGGACTGACCTCTCAAATTATTATTGAAAGGTAGGGAAAGGTAAGTAACCAAAAGCTCAGTAGAGAGCAATTCAAAATAATATTAGCACTCTGACAGAACTTTTAGGATTTTCATCCAGCCTGTTACCATACAAAAGCATATTGGATGTCAATTATGCAGGAGGAGAAGATATTTCCAAGAGAGCTTGACACAAGCCCAAGTTGTAAATTATTTGCTTTGAAATACCTTCATATTCTCCTGCTTATAAATTTGGGTCCAGAGAAAAGCAAAAACAAGTAACAAACTCATCCTAAGCATATGGTCAGGTGAACATTCTTAAAATGTTTATTAGCCCACAGATAATATTTTTAAAAATGCTAGAACATCCTCCTCCAGAAGGGAGGAAATAAGCCCAATAAAAAAGGGTTCTTTGTTTTTATTACATTTGTTACATTTTCGGGGCCAACAGCATCCATCTTGAGTTTTTAAATACCAGAAGCCCCAAAGAAAGCTTTCACTAATATGCTATTTAAGCCAAGAATACATTCATTCCTGGCAGCCATTATTCTTGCATGTTTTCTTACCTTCTCTGCCCAGAATGAATTTACTTTAAAGTGATAAAGCTCAGAGCTCCAGGCTCTTCAATTGTATAGCCCCTTCCAAGGCCTGGGAAAGAACCCATCATAGGTTCACATGGTTTTGGAATTTGGTAAATTTTGAAAAAGTAAGGTTTTTATTTTTGTATTCATTTTTTAAATTCATTTTCTAAAAAAGGCTCTACCCCTACTTCCAATGGTGTTTCTGGCTCTACATAACCTTGATCCACCCATGCTTTATCCTCACTTTTCTTAGAATGTTTCCTAAGTTTATTCTTTATCAGAAACCTGGCATTCACGGGGTGTCTGGTTGGCTCAGTTTGTTAAGCAACTAACTCATGATTTCAGCTCAGATCATGATCTGATGGGTCCCAAGATCAAACCCCAGATCAGGCTCCATGCACAGTGTGGAGTCTGCTTGGAAATCTCCCTCTCCTCCTACCCCCCCACCTCCATCTCAAGTGTACACACACACACACACACAGGTGTCTCTCTCTTTCCCTCAATAAATAAATAAACAAATCTTAAAAAAGAAAGAAAGAAAGAAAGAAAGAAAGAAAGAAAGAAAGAAAGAAAGAAAGAAAAAGAAAGAAAGAAAGAAAGAAAAGAAAATTCTGGCATTCGTGAGCAGTCATCCTGCACATCCAGAAGATTTCCTTGAAATATCCTTTCTAGTAAAGGATGTTCATTCCATGATTCAACTCAGACATCAGAGCTCAGGTTAATAAGCTGTATTTCAAGTCATAGGCCTTCAAAATTCATTCAAACCCCTCCTCTTTTTGAGGTTCATACCAGATGATTATTCCGCAAGTCCTTATCTTTGTGATTATCTATGGTCTTTGCAGGGACTTTTCAATACCCATACTGTTCATTGGTATCATTCCAATTGCTCTGTGATATACATTCACACTTAATCTCTTTCACCATGAATGCCACTGTATATCTAATTTTCTGAGATTCCTCCTTGCCTATGATCTCTACCTCAATTTACCACTTGGCTATATCATAGCAACAGAAAAAACTTCTATTATCGAATTTTTAAAAATATCCTTTTCTCTAACCATAACCTTCTATTTATCCACTTTGGTGATTCCCTTTCTCCGATTCAGTCAGATCTTCTGCATTTTTTTGTGCTCCTCAGTTAATTAACACTTTATTTTACCAGCATGAGCTTTGAAGTAATTTAGATATTGATTTGAATCATGTGTACTTACTAGCTCTGTCACAAGCTACTCAACCTCTCTGAGTCCCAGTTTCCTTAGCTTAAAGTAGGGGAAAGAATGCTCCTTTTCTTGTTAGCATTCTTTTTAAAATATGAATGTATGTAAAGAAAGAACGTAAATAACATTCAGTTCACATTAAGTACACAATTATCCATAATCAGATAGATAATAGATGATAGACTTATTTTTTTATTTTAAATTCTTTAAAGATTTTATTCAATTATTTGAGAGACAGAGAGAGTGAAAGAGAGCACAAGAGCACAGTGAGGAGCAGAGGGAGAAGCAGACTCTATGCTGAGCAGGGAGCCTGATGTGGGGCTAGATTCTGGGATTCTGGGATCATGACCTAAACTGAGGGCAGCTGTTTATCCAACTGAGCCACCCAGGTGCCCCAATAGATTTTTTTTTTTTTTTAAAGAACATGTACCAATGGTCAATTACTTAATTTACCCTCAATATAACCTCTAGTGCCTTCAGTTTCCACATTATTTTGGTGTAGCTACCTACCAATTCTCAATTCTTGATAGTTCAAACATTTTTTTTTTCTCTTCATTGTTCATAGTTCTCTTGGTGAGACTGAACAACAACCATTCATGCCAATAGAATGGTGCCTCTAAAAAGCCATGGTTTCGACCTCTGAGAGTCCTCAGATTTACTGGCCCCCCTCATTACTCTTTTTTCACATGCCTTACCACTACATTTCTTTCAATGTTTAGTCAAACTTTTAAGCTCCCTAACACACTCTGTTCTCTCTCTGATAACCTTGCACTATATATAATAGGGAAAGTAAAATCTAAATGGCTATATGTGGAGTCAGTTTATTCTTAAAATTAAAATGAGGTGGAAAACCTGTCATTATTTGTCATTACAAATATCTGATCTGAATATCTCTTGGGAGACAACTAACCGACTTCATGAAAAATTACCAAAAAAACTTGGTGAAATGTTTGCAGTAGAAGGTAGAATCAACCAAGAGTGGAGTGTCAACCCTTTAGATAAGACAGAGAAAATTATACTATAAAACACAAAGAAAATTTTGGAGCCCCAGGTTAACCTGAGAGAAAACAGAGCTGAAAAAGGCAAAGAGTAAAAGGTAAGTGAGCAAAAGATTCTTCTCTAGATGTGATCCTTCAGTCTTGCTCACTTGCTCTGTCTTCAGTCAAATCCACCAAACTCAAAGCCTTGGCAAGAATTATTTTTGTTGTTGGGAAAAAGAAAGGACGGACTAAGTGAAGTCTGAAAGGACTTGCTCCTACTGAAGGGATCACTTTTTCTCTGAGCTCACATTCTGTCTCTTTTCTTTCCTTCACAGGGAATTCAAGAATTTTTCAAAGAAATTCCCACTTCCTGCCTTTACAGTTCAGTCAATTGTATTCTGCTCTCCACTCTAGTGAAACTCCTCTGTAAAAGAATAAAAATATTGGGGTGCCTGAGTGGTGGTTCAGTTGGTTAGAAGGTTGATTCCTGCTTTCAGCTCAGGTCATAATCTCAGGATCCTGAGATCAAGCCCTAAAATAAGCTCCAAGCTCAGTGGGGAGTCTGCTTGAGGATTCTTTGCCTCCTCTTCTGCCCCTCTCCCAGCTCATGAGCTCTCTCTCCCTCTCTTTCTATCAAATAAATCTTAAAATAAAAAAAAAATAATATGTTATGAATCATGAATAATGATGGCTTCCAAATCAAGACTTAATTTTATTCAAATTAGAGCATTATCTACGTATATTCCAAAATATTAGTTGTATGTCCTTATTCTACATCTTCTGTTCTAATACACTAA
The DNA here is from genome assembly GCA_004023965.1 of Spilogale gracilis. Classification (NCBI taxonomy): domain Eukaryota; kingdom Metazoa; phylum Chordata; class Mammalia; order Carnivora; family Mephitidae; genus Spilogale; species Spilogale gracilis. The sequence continues at coordinate 16,706 of PITA01006404.1, read as the reverse complement.
TAATAATGTTAACATCTTCTCAACCTTCCAATTAGAAAACATGGTGTCACCTTGATTTCTCTATCTCATTCTGTAATATCCAACATATCCAAAGTCTGTTGATTTTATTCCAAAACCATCACTTACACAAACTAACAAAACAAAATAAAAACAGAAACAAAAACAAAAAAACATCACCTACATGAAATTTTACATACTATCTCCTTTGCCTCAGCAGATAATCCATCTGTTTTAGTTCACATTTCAAAAAGCTGCCAGAATTTCCCACTAGAAGCAAATCTGATCTTGTCACTTTCCCCATTTAGAAACACCAGTTTCCTCAAATAACCCCATATGCACTCTCTGTCTCTATTGCAACACTTTCTCATTGCATTTTATTGGCATTTCTTGAGGACAGGGCTGGATATGTCCATAGTAGGTAATCATGAGGTTAGGATACATAGTAGATAACTCATTCATGTTTGAACCATGCATAAATGATTAAATGGATAGCTGCTCTTTGCTACTTGCTTGGAATAAACTCTTATTTGGCAGAGATGAATGAAAACGTCTGTCTGAATTCATGGAAGCACTACTAGTAAGACTATTAAGATAATGCCTTAAAGATCAACATTAACTTTTATAAATAATTTGAGGATAAAAAAATTAAAAAGTAAAAATTCTTTACTCATGTACTCAACTAATCTTTAAAGTACTGAGTACTGAACTTAGAGCAATAATAAAACAGAAAAAAAGAAAAGAGAAGGAGAGTGAGAGGTGATGCATCACAGTGGTGAAGGGCACAGCCTTTCAGATGCTACAGCCAGGCTGCCTGGTTTTTAAATTTTTTAAATTTTTAAATGTTTTATTTAAATTCAATTTAATTTATACATAATGTATTATTAGTTTCAGAGATAGAATTTACTGATTCATCTGTTGCATATAACACCTAGTGCTCATTACATCACATACCCTCCTTAATGCCCATCACCCAGTTATCCCAGGCTCCCTTAGGCTGCCTGCTTTTGTCATGTAATAGCCATGCCTCAGTTTCCTTAGGCAGTAATAATAGGCAGTGATAATAGTAAATACCTTCCACAGTCTTCATGAGATTTAATGAACTAATAAATATTAGACAACAGGGTACCTGGTACATAATAATAGGCGTCACCTCTTATCATTTATTTTTTCTAAATCATCTCATACTCTTATAAATATATGGGATTATGGGGGCGCCCAGGTGGCTCAGTCTTTAAACATCTGCTTTCGGCTCAGGTCATGACCCCAGAGTCCTGGGATTGAGCCCCCACATGCACTGGGCTGCCTGCTTGGCAGGAAGCCTGCTTCTCTCTCTCTCATTCCCCCTGCTTGCGTTCCCTCTCTAGCTATGTTTCTCTTTGTCAAATAAATAAATACAATCTTTAAAAAAATATGGGATTACTAGGAATAAAAGAATCAATCTATTCATTTTACCCCAGAATATCCAATTCTATCCAACCACAGCTACCGCAGGTTCTACTGGCTATACTTAAAAAGAGACTATACCAGATTCCAAATGCATCTGAATTATGCATGTTTTACATAATCCAATACGCTAAGACTTTTAAGACTTCCAGGGACAGAACACTGTATGGATGTTACCAACAACCATGTATGATTATTGTTGGAATTAGTTGTGAATTAAACTAACTTCCAATTTCTTTCCATCTCTGATTTCCAGTACTTCTGTCATCACAATGGAAAAAACATTTTGCAATAAGAAATACAGCCATCGCATTTGGAATTTTTCCCACGGTGTCTACCCATCCCTCAATTCAGCTTTTTGCTCACGTGTAAGGAGAGGCTGGTCCACAGCCATTCATTTACAGCGTCTGAGTGAAAACTACAGAGCACAGATTAGCCTCATTTTAGAACACTCCGGTATGTCAGAATGCTCAACGGAAAGAGGGAACTTTTTATTTGGGCAGGTGAGGGAGGGTAGGGGCTGAAACACAAGATGCCTGTGATTAGGGTACCTTCAATGGCAGGAAGTGCACAAAGGGAAGCTGATGAGCAGGCCCACCCCCCACTATCCACAACCATCTTCTCCATTCCGTTTCCCCGAGTAATCAAAGGATATTCTGAACCTCTCAAAATGCCATCAATCCTTATTGAGAATGAAATAGAACATCTCTCTCTCTCAAGCCTTTGCAGGAGTAATCATCGTCACAGGCTGGCCTGAACAGGGAGCTCCGGCAGACAAAGATGGATTTGTAAAAATAAATAAATAAATAAATAAATAAATAAATAAAGATATACATAAATTAAATAACCTCCACAAAGTATGAATAGAAAGTTGATGATAATCTCCCAATTCTATTGTATGAAGGGTAAAGAAACTCACAATTGTGCTCTACAGGTCTAGTGCAGTAAAGAATAGGCTTCTTGATGAGATGTTTCTAATAATGTACAGCAGAGCTAGGAATCTTATGGCAATAATACTAAAAAATAACCATCTAAATGATTTAGATAAAACACTCATTAACATTCCAAATCTAAGTATCATCTCTAGTTGGCCCTCCCTCCTCTTTGTTTCTTTCCTAGCTCTGATTTTCTTCTTTAGTACATCTGAACAAAGAAGGGAAAAAGCCTCTTCTGATTGTTCACAAAGGTTTCTTATGCCAGCTGACAATTGCTCAAGTGTAAAATAATTTCATAAAGATTACTGAAATGTTCTTCGACACCAGAGTCTCCTTCAACAAACAGCATTTCCCTGGTTCCTGGTGTCTCGCGGTTTGTTGTAGGAACCTGTCGGCCAATATCCAACTCCTGTACTGATAGGAAGCTACAAACAGTGATGACAAGTCCTCTCAGGAAAAAAAAAAATCACTATTTAATAGATAAGTCAGTCACGATGGAGTCCGTAGACCTGACACTAGTTTGGTTTTTGAGTAACCACGCTCTTATGTAAGTTACCAAGTCATGTTACTAGGTCAGGAATTTTGTTTACTCAGAAATGGGGATTCTGGTATGAAAATAAAATGCTACATATGTCAACTTTGTAAACTCCAAAGCCTTTTCAGCTATCACTTATTTTTAAGAACATTTGAGAATGTTTCAAGAGTGGAAGTGACTTCTTGCTTTTATAATTATATTGCTTGTAGTGGACTTTGCATCCCAGAAGATAAAAGGAGAGGTGAATCTTGGAACACTGGAAAAAAAAAATTTAAGTAACAATAAAAAAAAAAAAAAAAGGAGAGGTGAGGGGACTTTTTGAAATACTATTCTGTAAGCTAGAGTAAAAAAAGTTTTCACAAAGATTGTCCCAAATATTTTTTAAATGACAGAAAGTAGAAATCTATACCAACTATTTTTTAACAAACTTCCTTTGAATAATTATTGGGCTTTTAAAAGAATTTGTTTGATTATTATTTACTGGATATATTTATGTCACATGTTCTTTCCACAAATGAAGTTTGGAAGTTAAAAGCATAGAGTGTAGACCAGAGAGGTCTGGGTTCAAATCTCACTTTTTATCATTCAAGCTGGAAGCCTCAACAAAAAGACTTTGCATCTTCATCTCAAGTTTCTATCATCATAAAATGTGAACAGTAATTTCTCTATCTACTCTTGTTATGAAGATTAAGGATGTAAGTGTAAAAAGAGCAGAACCTGACGCATAAATATGTAGTCAACAAACCATAGCTATATTTAGGTTTGTATGTGAAAATTTTGAAACGTGTAAAGATCATTTTATTTTCAAGCCTGTAATTACTGAGTCCCCATGCAGACATTGTTCTCCCTATTTTTTTTTTTCTTTTCTTCTTCTTCTTCTTCTTCTTCTTTTTTTTTTAATTCTTTTAATTTGTTCTTGGCTCTGTCAGTTCCATTCGACCCTCCTAAGCCATTAACTCTTGATTATGGGGAGTCTCACAGAAGAATAAACAGAAGATGCAAACAGCAGCAGGGTCTCTGGCTTCTCATTGCACTCCCAGCAGGAGCCTTTTAAACCAATTGATGCTAACTCTCATTAGACTTGAAGTCAAAATCGAGATTTCCATGGTTTTGACCAGTAAAAAAACAGACAGAGCCAACAGAGGACTGAATGTTAGACTTAGACATGAGAGCTTAGAACATGGCTTCCCACTGCTCTCTTTAAAGTAAAGAATGCTGAGTTATAGGTTTTATCTGCTTCAGTATTTATTTATACATCTATAAAAGGAGAGGGTTTGTGCTAGAAGAGCTGTAAGACCCCTCCAACTCTGATACTCCATGAGTTTATAATTATTTATGCATCCGTCTCATACTCTTAACAGGGCATGTCAGTGTTGCAAATGACTATAGTTATTTGATCTATTTACTTGGGCCAAGGACAAACTACACTCATTATATTTCTATTTTACTGGTTTTATTTCAACTAGGGAAAATCTCGTTGAAACAGGTATCCAGAAAAAGAGATCCACGCTAGGAGAAAGGAAGAAAAGGCAGTAGTAAATGATAGGGAAGAACGTTATGTTGTTGATATGGGCAGGAGAGCTCTTGTCTGTGTGTGAGTAAGAGCATAGACTTTAATGTATACGAAGTAAGGTATTGCTGTGTATGTATGTATGTAATGACAACCTCTTTTCCTTCATCAAGGTTGAAGCTGGGAAGTTCAAAATATCTTGTTGCCACTTTAGCTTGTGGCAGGAGTGGAGAAATCACTCTGATTTACTATGACATAGGAAATATTCCACTTCTATCAAATCTGTAAGCACACATTTATAGGCATTAGTACTGAGTTTTTCACACATGTAAAACTAGACTTTGTCTATAGATTTGAGATAAAAAGAATAATATTAAGATTTATTTTAGGGGTGCCTGGGTGGCTGAGAGGGTTAAGCCTCTGCCTTGGGTTCAGGTCATGATCTCAGGATCCTGAGATAAAGCCGCACATCCGGCTCTCTGCTTAGCAGGGAGCCTGCTTCCCCCTCTTTCTCTGCCTGCCTCTCTGCCTAGTTGTGGTCTCTTTGTCAAATGAATTAATAAAATATTTAAAAAAATATTTATTATAAGAAAAAATGTTGAAGGGAATAAATCATCTGCTAACAGAAAAAGCAGATTCTCTATAGAACAAAGAAACAACTGTAGAGGAAATCATAATGTACTATTACTAAGAGATGCTACCCAAAATCCAAATCTACTAGAAGTGATTTTTATGATACCTGAAGATACAATTAAAGAAAGAAAATTTAGAGGTCTAAAAATTATCTCTTTCTTACTTAAGAAATTAAGATACTTTGATTTTGTTTGTAATTTCTAATATAAGTTTAAATGAAGATCTGGAAAGGGTGTCTCATAATGTTTAACAGGATGTAGTGATCTAAATTCAATGAAAACCCATAGGAAGGAAGTCAGTGAGAAATAAAAGAATGATAGCAATGGGGAAAAGAAAAAGAGAAGAAAAGCTTACAAGCAATAGTGTAACTAAAATAATATATCCTGATTTTAAGAAAATCACTGGTAGTGAAAACATAGCACAAAAAATTCACTTGATAGTTTGTTGCATAAAAACTATCATTTCAACGGGTGAGGAATATTCTTAAATTAGTGGTAAATCAGAGATATGAGAACCATTTTTAATATCCCTGTCATTGTAAGAACTGTGAAGAATAAGCAAAGGCAATTTGACATTATATTCTCATTTAGGAAAAAAGAGACAAATCTGTAATGCATTAGGAAAGATACCTCTTTGTTAAAACAAATTAACTACCTACTCACACCTCCAAACTAACACAGAAACCCCAATACGATCTATGTTTTGAAAGAGATCAACAGTGGGAAAATGCTTAGAGCTCTGGGCAATGTTGTGTGTATGAGCTAGAGAGTAGTAAAAAATAAATTGCAGAGACTGGTCAACTGGAATGACCATGGAATTTCCCAGGATAAATGTTCAAAAATCCTTCAACTACTGTTGACAATAGGATTATATATCATATAAAGAGAGATCTGATATAATATTTATCATTCAGATTTATCCCATTGATAAAAATAAGTATACTCTAAATCAATGAAGACAAAAAAAGGAAAAGAACTAGTGCTCAAAAAAAATCAGTAATATTGTCTTTTATTGGGTACAATGTAAACACTATATGAGAGCCCATTTAAAAAAATGTGAATGTCTGTTAGGGAGACATCTTAGAAATTTCTGTGAAGTGATGAGGGCCTGAATTATAATCATGACAAAATAAAGAGAAGAGAGACATTTGAGAGCTGTTTTGAGGAAGGCTAAAAAAGGATTTTGTTTTGAATTGGAGGATTTTAATGAGAAGCAAGAGATTTCAAAATCATATTTCAAGCCTTCATAACAATGACAAAAATAGGAAATTAAGGTTGAACCCCACCCCACTTCCTCTGATAACATTAAGAGAGTTCTCAACATGTACAAAATGGAAATATTACAGAAACACAGATTTTTAAAAGTATACTCAGAAAGCCCTTGTTCATGTGGGTTTTGTTTGTTTGGTTGGTTGGTTTTATTGTGTAGCTTTCCTTCTGACCCATTTCAGACATGCACTACCAAAACTTCTCTTGTAAGTTATACCCCATTCTCTAATAATGACACAGCTCAAAAGACATTCTGTAGGTACTTAAGCTGATTTGGTTTCCTTTGTCTTTTTCCTACAATACCTGGCATATTGTTTGTAGAATATTATCTCCTCGACTAGAATATAAACTTTTTTCAGGCAGAACTTTTAATTTGCAACTCGGTACCCTCATTGTCCAACACAGTGCCTAGTCCCTGATAAACATTCAACATTTTAATTCACTTATTCTTTCACCATAATAACTTGAACAATTTAAAAATTACTATGTTGATGGGGAAAACTTTGGAACAAAAAATACCTAGTGATATGGAATGTCCTAGTAGGAAGAGCTTCTTTTCTGGGCTTAATAGATTATATATATATATATATATATAATCTCCCAAGCATCACATTAAGGACACCATGCAGGAATCCATGACATATTTTGGAAGAAATGTAAAACCAATATCCTCAGACTACAATCATTTATCATCAAGTAGCAACTGTTGTTAGAATTGATATCGATCCTTGGTAAATTGCTACCAGAGTAACCTTGTTATATCATCACAAAATTCTCCCACCACGTCATTTAGCTATGAGATGCCTCCTTAACTTGCATCCTTAAGTTTTTCTCTTCTATATTAAATCACATAAGAACAAAAGAGTGTAGAGGTAACCCAGAATGCTTTTGGACATTTTCCAGTTAAATATGCTCTAGAAGATATACTATATAAATATATAAAATACAATAACTGGTTCAAAAAAGTCATTTGGTAATAAGGTAATTTTTAAAATTATAAGGAACTTATCAGTGATCTGGTTCAATTTTCTTATTAACTACATGAAGAAACTGAATTTGGTTAAATGATATGGTTAAGGCTGTAAGGCCAAAGAGTTTGTTCTAGAATGTGAGATTCCAGACATACAACTTAGTTTCTTTTACCCAATTACCATTAAATGTATGAAAAGTGTTAGTTTCATACATAGTAAGTTTAATAGCAACTTGAAATGAGAAACTTTCCCTTACCCCACTGTTACCTTAGGTATGGGGTTGTTGAAAGCTGGACTCAATTTCTAGCCTTGCTTCTTATTATTTGTGTTATCTAAACTCTCCATAGGTAACATTTTCTTAACTTTTAAAATGGGACAAATTTTAGTGCCTACTTTATAGGATTTTGTGAAATAAAAGTGAAATTGTTAACTTAAAACACTTAGCATAGTATCTTTGTTATAATAAGCACTCAATAAATTTAAGCTGATATTACCATTATTAGTTTCAGTATTTCAAAAAATAAATTATGGCTTTGATTTATTGAGCAGTAAAGACAGACAATTGAAAATTATATTTTGAGATATCATTATTGAAAATGACATTACTGTTCCTGCATTATCTATTTGCTTGAATTTTTTCTAATTTATATACACCATTAGGAAGCATATTTAGCACACTATCATAAATCCCATAGAGGAGCCTGTATTTGAGTTCTTGTATTTAAATTTAATTTTGTATGGTGAATTGGTAAAAATCTTAAAGGGAATTACAATGTATGTGGTAACCTTCCTAGGATACTTTTATCAAATTTACAAAATTTAATCTGAGGGGAAAGTGATAGCAGCACAAAATAAAATGTATAAAATCCCATCTTATGAGCAGCCAAATGTTCAGCCTATAATTAATATTTTTTTAAAGATTTTATTTATTTGACAGAGAGAAACACAGACAGAGAGGGAACACAAGCAGGGGGAGTGAGAGAGGGAGAAGCAGGCTTCCCGCCGAGCTCGATCCGGGGTCTCCAGGATCATGACCTGAGCCGAAGGCAGTCGCTTAACCAACTGAGCCACGCAGGTGCCCCCAGCCTATAATTAATTATTTAGAAACTGGTCACATTTTTGAGATACTAAGCTCCTTTATTTTTTTTTTCATCCTTTATTTATTCTGCTTACATTTTTTCTATTTTTCAACTCATTTATATAACTGATTCTAGGAAAGAAAGGGCAAAAAAAAGAAGAAAAAAATCTGTTAATATAAGTTATTTCTTAACAGATCTGAAAGAAGTAGAGAAAGGTTTAAATTGCAAGGAGAGATCCACTGTGAGTCACCTGCTACATGAATGTGCAGCAGGTATAATTTCTTTGTCTTCTCCTCATATGGAAAACTAAGAATTAGCTGATATGCTTTGAAAGACATAGAACACTGCATTCCCAAAACTATGCATCACCACTGAATGAATGATCCTGCAACAATTGAAACCTTGTCTACAAAAATGTACTGAAGCTTTTAAATTAAATAAAAAATTCCAATATCATTAAAGTTAATATATCTTTAGCCACACCATATTATTAACTATTTTTAGTAATTGCTGCTGCATTTGGCATAAAATTCAGTATGCAGAAGAAATATAAATCTAGGTAATTCAAAAGAAAAAGACAAAATTTTTATCCACATTAACAGAAAAATATCTATACAGAAATTAAAAAATAATGCAAACATTTAATTGAAAATATCAGGCATTATGTACTTAAATAAATATATCAAGAGAGAAAGAAAGCAGCAGAGGAAACTAAAACCGATTGAAAACTGAATACACAAACGGACAATGGCCACATGATGCATAAAAATAGAAGTCTAGGGGCGCCTGGGTGGCTCAGTTGGTTAAGCGACTGCCTTCGGCTCAGGTCATGATCCTGGAGACCAGGGATTGAGCCCCACATCAGGCTCCCTGCTCGGCGAAAAGCCTGCTTCTCCCTCTCTCACTCCCCCTGCTTGTGTTCCCTCTCTGGCTGTGTTTCTCTCTGTCAAATAAATAAAATCTTAAAAAAAAAATAGAAGTCTAACTCCCAATTTCCAGCAATTTGCCTAAGAAATCATATATACAATTAACAGCCTAGGAAGCCAATCTGCTTTAAAGCCAGATTTGCTGGTGGTCAGATTGCTACCTGCAGCAGCAATCCAGGAAGCTAAACAATACATCTGTAACAATTGAACCCAAATAGTCAAGACTTGATTAACTAACAACTTCCCTAAATTTTGTCACTACTTTGAATTTAGACAAACCAGAGAAAGACAAAAATGCATCTCTAACTAATCCCATTGAACGTCCCACTTCTAATTACCCCCTCTTACAGCTTCCCCACACCAACAGCCTTCAACCAAGGCATATCTGAAGCTTTCCCTTTTTTTCAGTATAAAGCTTTCCCACTCTTTTGCCTGTCTTTAAGTTTCTGCCAAATTGCCAGGGGGCAGTGGTTAACCCCTTGCTATATAGCAAACTCCAAATAAAGAGACTTTGCATTTCTCATTTGGTGAGTTTTCATTTATTTCCACACTACTGAGCATTTACTACATATCTATCAATGGAGAACACATTTGATATCCTTAAAAGTTAATTTTCATTTTTTGAAAGGCTTTTTTTATCCCCATTTCACAGATGTGCAGAACTGAAGTTTGTAGAAGTTAGATAGTTTCTCGTTCTTTCCTATTAACATCATGCTAGAGTAATAGTTTTTGGTATATTATTGTGATAAATATATTTAAGATAATATTAAAAGGGTACTAACAATAACAACAATAATAACACAACAGCAATAAATTAGTTGTTTTTTTTTTTTGCGTTACTTGCATTTGTATCTATCAATTTGCTGGATAAATGTCAACATTGTATTTTTAATTGACTCATTGCTTTAAAGTTATAATGAATCAAAATATATACAGAATTTGAAATAACCAAATGCACCATAAAAGAAATGACTTCTATATCTTATTTGCTATAAAAATACATCAGCAGAAATAATTTGCTCCTCAAGTAATGACTGAAACAACACTTTTTTTTTATAGATAATGTGTAGAAAACCTTATAAGAGGGGTGCCTGGGTGGCTTAGACATTTAAGTATCTGCCTTCAGCTCAGGTCACCATCTCAGAGTCCTGGGACAAAGCTCCAGGTCTGGCTCCCTGCTCCGTGGAGAACCTGCTTCTCCCTCTCCCATTGCCCCTCCCCCCACTCGTGCTGGCATGCATGCACACAGGCTTTCTCTTAAATAAATAAATAAATAAAACCTTAAAAAAATAAGAAAGAAAACTTTGTAAGAAAATGTAGTTATTTACGATATTGATAAGGAAACAAGTAAAAATGAAATTTCAGTGATTCTGGAAAAAATAGTAGTTGTCTGGCACTTTTTAAAAGGTAATTATTTAACAATCAAGTAAGTTAACTACCATTGTATTTGTTTTCCAGATGAAGAAATAAGTTGTAAAGACATTTAAGAATATTACTTGAAACTTATCAGTGAGCAAAACAGTCTATATTCAAAAACTGAAAAAAAATTTTGGTTTCAAAGTTCAACAGATATGCTCAAGAAACATTTGATTAAAATTCACTTTAAGATGTTCCCTTACTACATAAGTTGGCACAGAACCTAAAGTTGAAGTAATTTATTTTCTAACTATAAAGTAATATAATTCAGCTTTATACAGGGAAAACAGCATTTGCACAAATTAGAAATTACCATGAAAGCTACCTAGGACTAGACTTTTTTTTAAAAGAATAGGAAAATACAGATGATTAATAAGGCATTTTAATGCCCGAAAATAAAATGATATTTAAGAACAATTCCCTTAACAAAGACCAGAAAAACTAAAAAGATATCTACAGAAATTCAAAAATAATGCAAGCATTTAATTGAAAATATCAGGCAAAATCTATCAAGAGAGAAAGCACCAGCGGAACCTAAAAATTCATTATAAAAGTAACGAATATGTCGCATAAAGTCTAAATACCAGAGTTATAATTTGGCTACTTTGCTAAGCTTAAAATGGGAGGAAAAACTGATACCTTTATACACCTGAACTTTGTTCCTTCCTATAACCAGTACTGATGTTCAGTGACTATCAGTTGATTTAATTTTTAAACCTTTTCATTTTCTTCTCCCCGTTGGGATGCAATGACATATTTTTCAGAGGAAAGAAAAACACAGGTGCTTTGTTTTATTTTGCTTTGTTTTTTGCCTCTTTCTGCATCAGCACTTCAGAATGGGGCAAATGAGCAAAAGATACAGAGTATGTTGGGCAATGAATTTTATAAGAAAATCACCTGGAGGATTTTCCAAGCAACACATACCTCAAACATTGAGGTAGATGTCAAGAAAAACAATGTATCATGAAAATAACATGTTCCAATAACTTTGAGGCTATACTCTATGTAGTAGAGGCAGACTATGTGCATTAGAATCCCACTCTCCCACTAGCTAACTGTATGACACCAGTCAAATACCTTAATTGTGACAAGTTTCTTCATTTGTGAGATAGAGAAGATGATAATAGAACCCAAGGAAATTGTTTTAAGGATTTGGAGACTTAGTACATAAGTAAATATGTGTTGGCACAAATTAATACCAAATGGGTGTTACTTTATTATCACTCAGAATCTGAAACAGCAAAAACCTTCATTTTAAAAAATGAGCAGCAAGTTGAAAGTTTTCTCATGCTTATGGGCAAGACAAATAGTTTGTTTTACTGGCTGTAATAATGTCCTTAAATGTAGGAGCCTCAACACTTCTGGAAGGTGGAGTTATGTCAAAATTCTTTGAACCTCAAGTTTCTGAAAATGTCTCATGTGCAGAAGTATTCAATACATGTTGAATGAATAATGAAAAATGAATTTTTAAGAATAAATGAATATATGAATTGACAGTTTTCAGAAAGAGAATGGTATTCGTATAGAGTGGGCTTAATATTTGACACTAAAGGCAAATTCTTTTCAGAAGTTTCTTTCGAAACTTCAATCTACCTCTTAGAAATGATTCAGTTGTCGGGGCGCATGGGTGGTTCAGTCGTTAAGTGTCAGCTTTCAGCTCCGGTCATGATCCCGGAGGGCTGGGATTGGGATTGAGCCTGGCATCAGGCTCCCTGCTCAGCAGAAGTCTGCTTCTCCCTCTCTCCCTCCTCCTGCTTGTGTTCCCTATCTAGCTGTGTTTCTTGCTGTCAAATAAATAAATAAAATCTTTTTTTTTAAAAAAGAAATGATTCAGTTGTCCTTCCAAAATGATTGATACAGTCCTAGTATTGCAGCTTTTTGTTTAGACTTCAAAATGACAGAAAATAGTCTCTTGAGTGAAAGAGAGTTCTACTTGTATCACCTCTTGACTATGGTCCTATCATCTTTTTAAGAGAGCCTACCTTGTTAAGAATTTTCACTTATGTATAAATACATAGTTTTATTAGTTTGAATGGGTTGATTTTTTATTAGTTAAATTGGTAGATTTTTAAAAACTAAGGCTTAACACACATAAGACAAAGAAAACATTTCTCCTCTTGAAATCTTAAAGATATTTCAGAGTACATATTGTATTACCCATGCTTGTTTCAAAATCAAGTATACATGGCCCATCCTTCATTGGTATAGTATGTTTTTAACCTAGGAATCCCACTGAAATGAGCTGCAAAATTTTATAATTCTAAGGCTTACAATATATCTGCATGATTTTATTTTTTATTATTTATTTATTATTATTTTTTAAAAGATTTTGTTTATTTATTTGACAGAGAGAAGGAACACAAGCAGGGGGAGTGGGAGAGGGAGAAGCAGGTTCCTTGATGAGCAGGGAGCCTGATGCGGGACTCGATCCCAGGACCCTGGGATCATGACCTGAGCCAAAGGCAGACACTTAATGACTGAGCCACCCAGGTCCCGCTGCATGATTTTATTTCTCAGAAATAATATGGTAAGTAGTAGATGATTATTTCTTACCCTATTTGAGTCAATTCTTGCTCTGGAAGTATAGATGGGAGGTGGGATGTTGAAAGCCTGAGGCACCAGGTATTCCTCAGCATCCATCATGTCTTCCAAATCCTCTTCATCCAAGAGATTCTGAAAGAACTTGCTGTCGTTTGGACTGGGAAGCTTCATGCGATCATCACCCTAAAAGTTTGCCCACCAGACAAACAAAAAATAATTCTTCCTTTCATCTAAAACATGTGGACTTTGTAGTAAATTTATGGAGTATCAAAATAAGTATATGAGAATTCATGCACTCATTTAAAAAAAAAATAATTCTTTAACACAACTACCAGTCATGAAGAAGCCTGTAACACACTTAGATTTGACAGGGTAAGAAAAATACATTTAAGAAATTGTGATGAATGGCATCAGAGATGAAGAAAGCAGAATGCTCTGGCTGTTTGGAGGGAGGCATAATCTATTTCAGATCTGAGAATAACAGTAGGCTTCATTGCCAGAATGTTTGAGCTGCGACTTTAAGAATTAATAATAAAGGGCAATTGACTTATCAGTCTTTACTTTCTTTTATTTAGTTGGTTTGATACTATAGAGTTGTCAGGACATACAGGCTCCATGATTTGCTCTATAGCATAACACTGTTAATGTGATAGCTTTCAAAATCACAGCACAGTAGTAAGTAATATAAATGAAGGTGGGAGAGACACTGAAATCCCACTCTCTTTTACTTCATCTACTTCTTAAATGTGATTTTTTTTATTTTTCAAAATTATGTAATATCTTTGTAAACAAGTTGCTTATGCAAATTGATTTGGGGAAAAGATAACTGGAAACTATTCTAAAACCTGGTTTTTATCTTCAAGTCAGACTATTGATAGGAGGATAAATGCTACCTTATTTTACTGAAGAAAATTAATTCAGTGTCACCAAGATCCATTTGGTTATGATTTAGGCAAAAATAATCATAGATAAATATATTACAATTTTTAAATTATCCAATCCATTTTTTCTAGTGTTTAATATAAAATGTTCTTTGGGGCTATCTTTTGATTCATATGTACCTCAATTCACTTGAATCTGAGTTATTGCTTGGATACTGTATATCTTCCCAAACAAAATGTATTTATAAATTTTTTAGGAAATTAAATGTCAATATATTGAAACTTTTCATTCACTGTCTTCAACCACGGACAAGATTAAAACAAAAATCCATCTTTCTTTTATTCTGAAAAGGGAAGATTATAATAATGGACATGACTTAATGCATGTTAATAAAAAGCGGAGTGCTAGAAGGCTTGTCGGGGATAAGGACTTTTTATGTATATGGTGAATTATAATTATCTGTCTATTCAGTACCAGAGGCACTTGAATACTGAGGGAAGATTCTTAGAAGTGGTTGTGACATCAAGTGAAAGGCTCTTTTCCATAAGTCATTTCACATGATATTCTGCTTAATCGACTTATGAGTGGTGATTTCCACTGTTTCAAAGACCAGATATGTACCAACCTGAATAACTAGATATCGTTGAGGGTCTCGAGCCATCCTCGAAAATTCAGCAGCCAGTTCCTTAAATTTAGGTCTACTGTCAGCATCAATCATCCAACCTAGAAATTCACACATAAAATAGAAGTCACTCTATCCATACTTATGAAGAAGTAGGATGTAGATTTTATGAAAACATAGGTTAAGTTTGAAAAATGTTGTTTTAATAATAATGATCAAAAAACAACAAAGCTAAAAAAGAAAAAATCCAATAGGTCAGGTTCTATCTCAATCAGTTTGTTGATATTCAGAAGTAAATGAAATATATGAGAGAATAACAGAAACTTTTTATTTTGTTGATCTAATTTAAAATTAATTTTTCTTCTAGGAAATATAACCTAGGGTAACTATGGGAACTTACAGAATCTCTTTTTTTTCTTAATATGGAGAAAATGCCTTTTTTATATTTTTTTAACTTTTCCTTGATGGTATTGAAGAGGTGATTAGTATATAATTTATTATTTTATGTCAAGAGTGACATGAAGCTTTGGTTACAATGCAGTACACCAGCACAGAGCCAGAGAAGGAACAAGAAAGCAACTTTCTTATGCTACTTTTTTCCTGTGGTAAAACCAATACAAAATGATTGGTAATGTTTGTTCAGCAATAGCCATTAGCTTATCTAAGTACTAGCCCTTGCAGCATAAAAATACTATCAGCAATTTTCAAGGTATGTATTATTATTTACCTGGAAGTCTAGATAAAGTGGTCTTATCTCCCCCAGGCTCTGTTTGGCTGATGAGATCACAAGAATAAAAGCACCAAGCTTTTCTTGATTTTCTTGCCAAATGACCCTCTTTTTAGGTGTTAAAACTCATAAAAGCAAGGTAAAACTCCCTATTAGGCAAAATATTTTCCTGATTTTTCATTGTTTCATCAGAGTAGCTAAATGAAGTATCTAAATCACCTCGGATGCTAGTTATGAGATCAAATATATAATGCATTCATGTTTTTTAAAGTTCCTTCCATAGGTGACTACTGAATGACATTTGATCCAATAAAGCTATAAGGTTTATTTCCTTTTTCCAGGAGTTCTATTTTTACTCTTGTTCTGGGAAGTCTTTGGGTGTCATTTCATGAATCATTAATATCACCTGAATTTTTTCTCTCTTAACAAAGCTCAACTATATGCATCCACTTAGGGAAAAAAAAATGCTGTTGATACCAAGATGCTAATGAGGAAATAGGTGTTTCTGGAATTACTGGAATCAAAAAAGGTTAACTTCGCTGGGAGGTATCGGTTTCTTTCTAACTAAATATTGAGTAAATAGAACCATGCTTAGAGAAAAGGGCATGCTGACCTGAACTGAAAAGCACATTTTTTATTTCTTCCCTCACTGTCAGAATGTATCACACATGTCATGAATATAAATCTGAGTAGACCTGGGTCCAAAGTCTCTTATTAATAAGATGCTTATTCACCTTCACCAGTTTGTTTCTTTGCTAACCCCGTGTAAATCAAAAGGGGAAAACCCCAGATTACACAAGAAAGATTGCTGAATGTTAATCTCACTTAAATTAAGTAGGAAACTCCAGAGACTTCCCTAATTCTATTTAAATTTAGAGCCTAGGCTGCCAAAACACATTTATAATACACATGTGTCTGGGGCATAGAAAGGAGAAAGAAAAGTAAGAGCATTTGATGTAAACAAATGATCAAATTGAAAAAAGAAGCAAACATTCATAATCTTTTTATTTCACTGTAGAATCATGTCTTCTCACTTCCCATTCTGCCCTGCTAATTTCCTGTTGACTAAAAGTGGTATACCTATTTCCATTTTATTAGTTTTGTTTTTTTTTTAACTATCAGTTTCAAGCTTGCTTTCTTTATATTTAGGTCCTTTGTTTAGACTGCTATTTTCCTATAAAGTTACTAACATTATTGTAACTAATTCCATCTCTTTTT